>JADLZL010006953.1:0-36239 GCA_015844335.1 Chrysopogon serrulatus | reverse complement strand
ATAGCTAAAGCGAGAGGACAACAGGGGAGATCAAGGTTCCTAAATACTTCTCTATTACTGGGGTTCTATAATAACTTATTCATGGATAGATATAGCAATCACATAATAACACTTGGGACATCAGAACACTAGTCACGGAAACGTGTGTGAAAGGACTAGGAAGCTCCGACTATGGTCCTACAAACACCAATCCTAACATGGTGGAATACGTCGGCCGTCAGGGCTGTCACCACCTGCGACTACCACAACTATATGTTGAACTGGGTGCAACCTCAGGTAACCTATAGTCTAGATGCCATGTCTATACTACGAATTACTACTCTAGTCACAAGTAATAACTAGAGCACCCGATACGAGCGGAGATCCTAAGCTAAGGTATGAAAACTATACTAGCCAATCAAATGTAATGCATAAAAATAACTAGAGAAGATAAAATATATTAAAGCATAAGTCTTACAAGAATAGATACAAAGATATACCAGAAACTCTGACGACTCCACTGAAGAATCCTCCGGAACTCGGTGTAGCTCCGCTCTCCGTAACTCTCAACTAGAACTAATCTACCACATTGGAAAGTCTAGTCCTAATTCTCTAGAGATGAGAGGTCATCCATTTGAGGGACGCCTCTACATCTCTATAATAATGTGGTGCCCTCAGGGAGGAGGGTCTATCTCTTTATTTATAGTCCGGTGGGATGAACGTGCACCGTAGGATCAAACCGACTTAAGCAACGGTGCATATGCAAACCCTAAGGCGGTAGGAAGCCCTCCGTCTAAGCGGGCCCCAAACAGCCTCTGTAGGGCGACGAGCGGCCCAGGGTGGGGCCGGGTGGCCCCACCCTGTAGCAGGTGGGCCCCACCTTTGGTAAGTCGCCTTCTCGTGCCTTCTTGAGTCTTCTAGTATTGGTTTCGGTGTAGAATTGATTTCTTTTGACTCTGGACTCTGAATATAGCAAATGATATGTCCGTTTCGATCATCTCGATGAGCCCGTTGCAATGGTGTAGTCCAATTCTTTATTTGAGATATGTTTATTCTGTGCAAAATTGGATATACGTGTAAAACGATCGAGAACAACACAACTCATGGAACTCGTTAGAATCAAACCCTACAACTATGCTTTATGGCTGATATCATGTTATATTGAGCAATAGTTGATGGTATAAAATAGGTATTAAGGACCGTCAACACTCAGCTTCACTAGTGAAGTTGTTTTTTATAAAACTGCTTTATGAGTAACTTTTTTGGTGAAGCTAAGTTGTTTTAAAAAAAGTATTTGGCAAAACAGCTTCACCAACAACCACTAGTACAGAAAATCTCATCACTGGTGGTGGTAAATGTTGACGGTGGATAACGTCAACATTCATTAGAACTTTAGACACGAAAGGAAACATGAAAACACACTAGTCTAGGGTTTCAACTGACAATTTCCACGAGTTTTTCATATTCTGTATTTTCCAGGGATTATTCCAGAAAAGCTGAAAAGAGGGATTCAAGTGCAATTAAACCACAAAACTTATCCACTACGGGAAATATCGTGGGAAGACTCAGGAACCATGGGGCCGGGCGGTGCCCTAGGGTCATGGTTTAATTGCACTTGAATCCCTCTTTTTAGCTTTTCTGGAATAATCCCTAGAAAATACAGAATATGCAAAACTCATGGAAATTGTCAGATAAAACCCTAGACTAGTGTGTTTTCATGTTTCCTTTCGTGTCTAAAGTTCTAGTGAATGTTGACGTTATCCACCGTCAACAATGCCCTGTGATCTCGAATAGAATCACCAAGTGATTATGCAATTCTCGTAGATAAAACAAAACATGCATATATATATATAGGCTTACCGTTCTAAGATTGTCAAGAATGATGCATAAGTTTCAGTTGCGTAATGAGCGAAGTCTAGTACCAACGTCCTTGCTTCCCTAGGATATATTAAAAAACAGATCCAGTGGTCCCTGCAGGATCAAATTTGTGATGAGGCATATGTCATGGAATTCTTAACTTGATGTATGTAAACTCACACTTACCTAAAATTGTAGGGGCCGACTATGCACAGCCTGTTTTTGAATTTTAGCATTACTTCTCTTAGGTACAGGGCGTATTTGGCATCAAATTTCTTTTTTAGTTCTGTTTTTTTCACCTTGGCCTCTTCAGGTGTTAAGCCCTTCAAATCATCATGGCCATCATCGATTGTGAACATGTGCTGCTCCTCGCATATTTCCATTGGGCTAAGATACCTAATCCTTTTGTCTTCTTTATATGTCAGATCTGGAAAGTAACACATCTCTTCCCCATCATATTGCATTTTGCAAGGCGCACGTGTATTTGTTAGAGTAAGAAATAAAATCATGTCTATTGATTTGGTTCACCTCAATGATAGTAACACGTGTATTTGTTAGTCACACTTATAATGCAAACACCATCACGAGCTGTACATCAAGCCTCTGGACGTTCATCATTAGCCACAAGTCCTCGAAGATGACCATAGCCTTTTCTCAGCCAGCTGCAAAAGCATTTGGTGGTATACAAACGTTGATCGCTGTGATCCCAGCAGCAGATGCTCTCATATACCAATCATGCATCCTTTTCATCCCTACTAGGATTTGTTTAAGTTTGTCCCAGCTGAGAAGAGGCCTGCCATGGATATATTTAGTTGGGATATTCTGGTAATCATCCCACGTTGGCTTCTTTACCTCTATGATCTTCGTATTATGCTCTCGGCCCAACTCTGAGGATTGTGATGCTGACTTCTCATGCTCGGCCAAGTCAATGATACGTGCTTGTCGAGACATTCCAATTCCTGATAAAAACCTTGCCGTGTCAGCACTTTTCTTCTTTGACTTGAATGGCGAAACCAATTTGGGTACCGGGAACTTGTTCGGTACGGTTGGTGGCGGTGATGGTGTTGGAGTTATTTCCGGCAGCTTTTCCATTGCTGGCGGGGAAGCAGGGAAGTGGAGTGGCGATGATGGTGGTCAGACAGGTGAGTTAGGAGGAGGATCATGTGCTGAGGGTGAGTTTTGAGGATCAGGAAGTGACGATTCATGAGTTAGTGGGAGGCCTTCGCCTTGTGGGTTAGGAGGAGGATTTGCAGGTGAAGATTCCTGGGTTATTGGGAGGCCTTCAGAGGATGGTGGTGGTTGAGTCAACTAAACGTCTCGTCGAGGCCAAAGAATAAAATTATTAATAGTCTGCCCGAGTGTCTCGATACTCTCAGGACCAGGGATTTTAGCACGATGTCCTCATATCCTTGGATGACCGTTGACACTTCAACCCTGCAATACTCGTATGGAATTTCTTTATAGTGGTAGTCACGGCCAGAGATTGCAAAGCATTCGGTTACTTCCCTGGTATGGATATTCTTCATTCCATATCTATTGAGTAGTTTACAAGGTGTTGGTGCAACTATATCATCCAATGGGTAGTGCTCCTTGGTTGCCATAGACGCAATACTACATGGAAGAATTGGACCTTGGGTGGAGACCACCATCTGTTGATCGGGTTGTGTTGCGACCCGTGGCATCTGTGGAGGCTGTGCACTCATCTGTTGAACAGACATTGCACTCACTAATTGCTAAATAAACTCAGAATCAGGATTTGATAGCATGTTGGACATGATTACTTTGACTTGTTTCTTTGCCTTTTCCTTAGTGACATCCCTCATTGCTTCCTTGTATCTGTCGCGTTTCTTGTACATGTCAGCCCACTCATCCCCGAATCCTTCTTTCCACCCCAGCCTTAACGAGGTGCCTCGTACACGTCCTAGATGCTCGGGGTTTCCCAGACCAACACTTAAGATGTCTTTCTCCCTTTTTCTCTTGAATTTTTCCTTCTCTCTCTTTGCGTGCTGTTTCAAACATCTTCTGTGCTGGCTCTTGGATTTTATCAGGGACTCTAGCGCCAGTCTCTTCTTGTTTTGCTTTTCTTGCATAGAGCCAATTCGCGCTTCTTTCATCAAGCATTTCAAATAGCACCGGTTCTTCTTTCTTCTTCCTTTCGACCTCCTCTGCCTGCCATTTTAGAATATGAGCCTTGTAACTACCTGAGCTAAGATGGTGGTGGTATTTGTTCCTTTTTGCTAGTTTAGAGTTAACTTCACTCTTTTTCTTGAAGTCAGGATCATTCCACTTCATCTTAAAAATCTCCCACTGGACAGGTGTAATCTTAAAGTACCTTTTTGTCAGGTCCTTGTTCATCTTGGCATACTTGGTATTAAGTTCGCACCTAAAATTTCAGAACGAGATTGCACACTGCCTAAATGCATGCTGCTGCACGAGGTCTTCTGATCCTGGCAGGAAAAGGAACCTCTCCTATAACCGCCTCCATACAATTGTCTTCGTATTATCTGGCACATCATTCCACGTACGATTTGTGATGTCACAGTATTGGAAACGGGTTCAATGCCGAGTGTTTTTAGGTTTGCCGAGTGCTTTATATCGGGCACTCGGCAAATGCATGATTTGCCGAGTGTTACACTCGGCAAAGCACGACACACGGCAAACAGACCATTTGCCGAGTGTCAAACACTCGGCAAAATAAAACACTCAGCAAATCAGGTTGTTTGCCGAGTGTTGGACGACCGACACTCGGCAAAAGCTAACGGGGGTGACGCCATTACTGGTTTGCCGAGTGTCGAGGAAGACACTCGGCAAACCTAGGGTTTTGTCGAGTGTTTTTCAAAAAGACTCGGCAAACTTTTGTTTTGGATTATAGCTTCCAAATGTTTTTTGATATACTTGTAGAGTATTGGGTGCACCGTGTTTTGATTTTGGACCTTTTTTGAACTTTTTACTGTATATTTTTCTTTATTTTATTTATTTGAATTTTTTTGGGGAAAAAGAAAATTTGTACTGCAGGTCCATCCGATAATGGAATTTAGTTGTTGCAAAAATGTTATTCGCATTCCTCACTCCTATTTTAGGCTGTATCCAGAGAGAGATCCAAAATTTCAAACATCTTATTCACGGAACAAGTGTGGGCAACGTGCCGGCAAAGGTTTTTAAAATTCTATAAAATGCAAATGAAGTCTAAAAATCATGAAACTTGGAGAAATGTCTTCATATTGTATACAGAGGCTACAAAAAAAATTGGGAATATTTCGTGAACATTTTCTCGTATGATGTTCGGAGACCTAAGAATCAACCAGGATGTTTCATGATTTCATGTGACGCCTGTGTTGGGTTTCTAAGTGATAGCGTGCACACGTACTCGAAATTGTTTCAAATTTTAATTATAGGCTCTGCATATGATATTAAGACATCTCGCCAAGTTTCATGATTTTGAGACTTCATTTACATTTTATAGCATTTTAAAAATCTTTACCAGCATGTTGCCCGCCTTGTTCCGTGAATAAGATGTTTGAAATTTTGGATCTCTCTCTCGATATGGCCTAAAATCGGAGTGAGCAATGCGAATAATATTTTTGCAACAACTAAATTCCATTATCGGATGGACCTGCAGTCTAAATTTTCTTTTCCCCAAAAGATTTAAATAAATAAAATAACGAACAATATATAGTAAAAGTTCTAAAAAAAGTCCAAAATCAAACATGGTCCACCCAATACTCTACAAGTATATCAAAAAAAATTTGGAAGCTAAAATCCAAAAAAAAATTGCCGAGTGCCGGATCTGGACACTCGGCGAACCTTGCCACACACACTTACTCGCGCGCACACACACACGCCGCACACACTCACTCACGCCACACACCACACACACACGCACACACACGCAGCTGCAGCGCCGCCACCCTCTGCACGCCGGGCGCACGCCGCCTGGCCCCCTCAAGCGCCAAGCCAGCCGCCCGGCCCGCCGCCCGCCACCGCCACTGCCGTGACCCCGCGGCCCGGGGCGCCGCCGCCCTCTAGCACCACGCCGCTGCGGCGATAGCCGCTATGCCCCCTGTCACGCGCAGCTCTCTCCCTCTCCCTCTCCCCCTTTCCCTCTCTCTCTCTCTCTAGCCACGGCATATTCTTTTGGGGATTTTTCATGTCCTAGGGTTTGGTGGGGGTGGATCCGAACTCGACCAGTTACGTGTTCTAATTCTTCTGTGCAGACCCGGAGTGGATGATCCAACTATTGTGGCGGAGGTTTAAGGATGGAAATCAGTTGCCAGCCCTCAATGCCATGGTCCGAGCTGCTCTCTCCCTACTCCATTATTGTTAGCATGCCCCAATTTTAGCTTGCTGATTTATGGTTCCTGTGCAGGTTTATTTGTGCTGACAAATTCACATATGTTTGTTGCATGTGCCTCTTCCAGAGATATATAAGGGCAAGCTTCCATTTTTTTTATTTAACTTCTTCAGCCAGAGCAAGGTACATGAACATGAATGTAACTTCCTTTTTTTCAGTCCCTATCTGCTTTGCAGTTGAGATGTTTAGCTATCAGGAGGTGCAATGGTATGTGTCAGCTGGAGCAACACCAGCCCTCAATGCCATGGATAGAGCTGCTCTCCTTGCTCCATTGGTGTTAGCATGCTCTAATTTTGGCTTGCTGATTTATGATTTCTGAGCAGATTTATTTGTGCTGACAAATTCATATATGTTAGCTGCATGTGCCTCTTCCAGAGATATATAAGGGTCAACACAAAGTCCATTTTTAATTAACTTCTTCAGCCAGAGCAAGGTATATGAACATGAATGTAACTTTTTTTTTAGTCCCTACCTGTTTTACAATTGAGATACACTATTTTTAACATACAGAAGGTGCACTGGTATGTGTTGTTTAAACCATTCCTCCTCGATTTCCTACATTTGCTTATTAGTAATGGTTTTCTTTTGTGCATGCAGTTCTGGACAGATTTCCTACATTTGTGCATTGCAGTTCTGGACAGATTTCAGCAAGGGCACAACCGGTGTACCAAGCAACAAGAATACAAGATGATGATATCTTCTTCTTTGAACCTTACTAAGGTTAGTGAACATAGCAACAGTTCCTTTGTGTCAGTCTCCATTGTTAGTTTGCCTACTGTGTACCCCTTATTACATTGGAGCCAACTTTGAAATTCGTATGCAGTGTGGAGATTCTCTTAAATAAGGATGGTTGTCCATATTATTTTAAAAAATTCATAAAAAAGGGAATGTGGTGCCTGTGATTTTGAAACAGCTTTGATCCTGCTTGAACCTGTAGTCATTATTTGTTGGTTATCCCATTTGGTTAACTTAGCCATGAATTTGAATGTCATGATTCACTTAATTCAGGATGAACCAGTACCTTATGAGTCAGGTTAAGAAATATCTCTATTATTTCTGAATTAGTGTACCAATTCCCACTGTACCAATTCTGACAGTTCGTATGATTGTTACGAAACCGAGATACTCGAATATTGCTTCCAGTTGTAGAGTAAAAAATGTCTCTCAAAATCTCATTACATCATTTGTTTTGGTACACAGTTATCTCACGCTTTCTTATATAGATTTATACTACAATTTTTATGGGAAAATAATTTCAGGTTGTCTCCTTACTATTCTCTATTTCCCTGCAGGTTCATGGTAGATGCCCTTTTAATGCCAGTAACTGAGGTATGCATCAGCTAGGTTAAGCTTCAGCACTATCAGTGCCAATTAATATATACTTTCTTCCTCCTGTTTCTCTGTCACACAACTGCACCACCTTTTAAGCGGTTGGTGCCCATGCTGCATATTTGATACTCAAACAATTTTAAAACCAAATTTGTAGTTGTACATCTTCAGTTCCTACTACCTATTTAGCATATGAAGTTACATATCAGCTCGTCTCAAAATCTCATCTCATTTGTTTTGATACATGGGTATCTCACACTTTCTGATGTTGATTTATACTATTTCTTATGGGGAAATAGTTTTTAGGTTCTGTCCTCACTATTCCCTATTTCCCTGCAGGTTCATGGGAGATGCTCTTTTAATTCTGGTAACTGAGGTATGCACCAGCTTGAGCTTCAGCTCTATCAGTGGCATTAATATGTACACCTCCCTCCTGTTTCTCTTCTGCTAAACAACATGCTGGTTGTCACACATCTTCATCCCCTTTTGGTTGGCTCTGTTTGGTATGTTTATATTTTAGAGTAGAGTTACTTGCAACTACTTCTTAATTTGTCCTACTGAGCTTAGTCAATTAAAACATGCTGCCAACAGGCCTTTTCCGTTTGCCGCTCACTTCCTGGTGTGGCTACGTTGCTTCTCCTTACCTGTGTATGAGAATACCTGTTACTACTATGGTACAGATTGTCATTTCATTCTAGAGATATTGTTTCCATGCATTTTTGCCCAATTTCAGTTACATACTATTCTACCCCCAGTAACGACTTCAGTCGTCCTATATTTTCTTTTTAGATTCTATCGTGAAAATTGCTCATTCCGTGCATGCAGAGATATTATTCCCAGATAGCACACTACATATCAAGATTGGAAAAAAAAAATTGACCTCATGAAAGTTCAGTTTAGCATTTCTCTAAACCTGCGCTGGCACACATGGTTAGAAACTAAATTTCCCAATATTTGTCATTCTAGAAAATAAATGTCAGTTCACCACACCTCTACATTCCATCTTGAATGAAAATGGCCATGTTTATTTATAGATATAAGTAAGTGTTGACCAGTTTCCCTAATCTGTTTGAGTATGTTTTACATGTTTTTTCACAGGTTTAACATTGCCAGCAAGCTCAGCACTTGGTTCCATAGGTTCTCCTGTACATATGTATCCCTCATGATACCCATGCATCAGTATATGTTATCGTACCTGTACTGCCTTCCTGTCACCATATATATGTATGATTTACGCAGCCCTGTGTAATATATATACATCTCTAAACACGTATGTATCAAGCATGGTATATCCTAATTATATATGACATGTGCATCCTACCTATAGAAATATAAATATGTTTTTGCTTGCGTTCGTGTGCAGGGGCGCGCCCTTCGCACTAGTGTGACATATATGTGTGTGATATGTGACATATACGTGTGTGATATGTGTGATATGTGGATAGAACGGAAAAACAAAAAAAATTGCACTGCATGGTCGATTTGCTGAGTGTTTTCTTAAAAAACACTCGGCAAATCAACCATATCCATGTGCACCTGGGAACAAGGTTTGCCGAGTGTTTTTTAAGAAAATACTGTTGACGGTGGATAACGTCAACATTCATTAGGACTTTAGACACAAAAGGAAACATGAAAACACACTAGTCTAGGGTTTTAACTGACAATTTCTACGAGTTTTGCATATTCTATATTTTCCAGGGACTTTTCCAGAAAAGCTGAAAAGAGGGATTCAAGTGCAATTAAATCACGAAACTTATCCGCCACGGGAAAGATCAACATCGAGACGTGGGAAGGTTCTGGAAGACACCCGAAGCAACAGGGGGACCAGAGGCAGCCAGGTGGGGCCGGCCGGCCCCACCATGGCGCCGGGCGGCGCCCCCCCTCTAGGGTTTGGTGCCCCCTTCTAGAAGCTTCCTCCACCGCCTCTCCTGATGCATCTCAGCCCTTGGTTAAGTCGGCTTGATCCTGCGGTGCACGTGCATCCCACCGGACTATAAATACGTGGGTAGACCCCTCCTGAGAGAGCCAATTCATTATTCATCAAGTCCTCAAGCCATTAAGCATCAAGAAGCCTTCTAGTTCATCAAGAGCCTTCTAGTTCATAGTTCTAGTTAGCTAGATTAGAAGTAGAGGAGATCTAGTTCTTCATCGGGATCTGGAGCCCCTGGCGTTTGTCTAGAACACAAGAGTTCGGTATAGTTCTATTATTACTTTCTTATTGTATTCATTATTTAAATTAGGGAGACATTATTCTTAATAGTTCATTATGTTCTTAATTGCAATAGTCATTGTCTACTTTGATTATATGTCTAGTTTAGTTGGTTCGATCTTATTGAATTCATATAATTGCTCGTATAGCGTTTATCCAAGTGTACAATGGGTAGATGATAGACAACATATAGACGTGGTGTCTAGATATCTTATTTGTCTGCGAGTGCACCCTGACATGTCGGGTCATGTGGTAGTCCGCGTAGGTGACAGCTACGTTGGTTCCTCTGTAGTCCACCTTCCATATGTAGGACAGCAGGGCACGGTCGCGAAGTGAGATAATGTCTCTACGCACATTCTTCCTAGTTGATGCCCCCTTATATGTGATAATGATCTAGGGTTGACTTAGCGATGATTACTAGATATAGTTGCACTAATTAGAGTTATTCATTGACGTAGTTATAGAATTACCATAGACATTCACCTCCTTAATTTATCCAATGGCTAGCTATGATTATGACTAGAAAATGCTCTGATAATTATCTATAATTATGATACTTAATTATGCTATCACCCATATTATCTATCTATTTATCTTGTGACCTCTGCCTGTTATGAGTAAAGTAGATGACATTGGTAATATCACTTATTCATTGTGTATAATTCCTTATCAATATAATAGATTAAAGTTTATAACGAAGCTTTCCCAGTGGTATAAATATAAATCAACAACCTGGAAGGACTCATTAGGTAAAATGCTACAACGGTATAATTATCTTTCGCTTGGAGTACCTATTTAGTTTATATTTATATCTCATATCTCTGCCTAGTCATATTGAATACATGTAAATCTATAGTTATTCCTTAGCATTATAATCAAGGATCACAACTTAATTCATGCTTAGGAATGTTAGTAATAAATAAGTGGCTAGTTGCTAATGACAAGTTAATTTGATACCGAGCATTTCTGACGTTGGTTCTAGAGATAGGTCTTATCTCTATTTTTAGTGATGACGTTAGAAATGTCAACAAGCATTTTTGGCGCCGTTGCCGGGGAAGGCACTATAAACTTAGAAAATATTGATAACATATATACAAAATAGATAAAGTCATATTACCAATTGATCTCTAACTCAAACAGGTACACCCTTCGTTGTTATCATTTGTTTATCTTATGTAGGGTGATGAATGAATGGTTTTTCTCTTCCAAAGAACTTCATTGACGATCCAGAGAAACTCCTTAGAAAGAAGAAGTTTGTAGAAGCAAGGGACAAATTTGAGTCACCATCAAGAACACCCATTGCTGCTCAAGCTAGCTCTTCGAAGGAGCCAGCTCCAACACTGGAAGAGGAATTTGAAGAACAAGTAGAAAAACGAACAGAAGAGCAATTAGGAGAAAACCTAGCTCCTGTGTTTGAAGACATGGCTGAGAAGACGCTGCGTTAGTTCTCTGCCCCAACAACAGCAAACATCCGGACTGGACCAGCAGTCAATACTGAGGAGAATGGATTCGAGCTCAATCTTGCTCTTATCACCATGGTTCAAGCCAGCCAATTCTGTGGAAAAGCTCATGAAGATGCAAGTGCACACTTACAACACTTTTTAGAAATCTGCAGCACCTTTACAATCAGAGGAGTACCAAGAGATGCTATTTTACTTCATCTTTTCCCGTTCTCACTATTAGGGAAAGCCAAGCAGTGGTTCTACATCAATAAAGACAAGAACACTACATGGGACCTATGTTCGACTGCTTTTCTGGTAAAATTCTTTCCTATAGCCAAGACCAATGCTCTACGTGGGAAAATTGCAAGTTTCCAACAGCAACATGATGAATCATTCACTAAAGCATGGGAACGATTCCAGAACTATATAGAAGACTGTCCTCATCATGGGATAGAGGAGTGGCTATTAATGTAGACTTTCTACCACGGGCTCGTCTTAAGCTCCCGTGAGTCTATTGATGCTGCAGCTGGGGGAGCTTTCCTGTCACTTAAGCTCTCAGATGTTAAAGCACTTGTTGAGAAGATGGCCTCAAATTCAAGCTGTAATGAAGAACGTACTCAACCCCACAAGAAAGGAGGAGGAATCCATCATCTCAAGAAAACTGACAGGGTTACGGCCAAGTTAGACCTCATCATGAAGAAGCTCGATATAGAGAAGAAGGAAGTCATGCATATCAATGATTCCCACATGACATGTGAAGAATATGGAGACTATGGGCACTCGGCTATCAGCTGCCCTACACTGCAAGAGGATGTGAACTTCATCAATAACAACACCTACTATTGTCCTCAACAAAATCAAGGGTGGAATCAGCAACCTCGACAAGGTAAGTACCAAGGTAACAACCAAGGTAATAATTTCAATAATTACAACCTTCCACCTTTAAGAGAATTAGTTGCTAGTCAATCTAAACTGTTAGATCAAATGACTAGAAAGCTAAGTTCAAATGATAAAACTTTGGAAAACATAAATACTAGGATGGATACTTTTGCTTCTGCTATAAAGAATCAGCACAGTTTCAACAAAATGTTAGAATCACAATTAGCTCAGTTAGCTGCTGCTGTTCCTCCATTTGAGAAAGGTAAGATTCCAGGCCAACTAGAAGATTTAGAAACTGCTAACCTTGTTGATATTCACAATGCAACCCAATATTATATTGAGCCTACAGATGTACAGTGGATTGACCATTCTCTACCTGAGAAGATGGGAGACCCTGAAAGGCCTATCATTCCTATCTCTATAGGATGTCACAACTTTCCAGAGGCTATCTGCGATTTCGGCGCTAGTGTCAACATTATGCCTAAGGTAATCTATGAGAAAATATTAAATGATCCCCTGTTGTACACAAATATGCGTTTTCAGCTTGCAGACCAGTCCATTTGCTATCCTGAGGGAGTACTAGAAGAAGTCATCATCAGAGTGGGACAATTATATGTCCCAGTTGACTTCATGGTCATGGAGACAGGAGTGGATGATAAGGCACCCATAATTTTGGGAAGACCATTCTTGTGCACAACAAAAGTCATCATCTATGCAGAGCACGCCAAGATCATTCTATCCATTAAGGATAAGAAAGAGAGATTCACATTCAAAAACTGCGTCCTGAAAGCTCCTGCAGCCTCAAAGCAATTCCATCAACAAGAAAAGCAATTACAGTTACCAGTACCAAAGAAAAGAAACAATAGAAGAAATAGAAGATGGAGGGAGATCAAGCATGCACCTGAGGAGGCTATTCAACTAATCACTGCTCTCAATACAGAAAATGATCATATGCTACCCAAGCCATTTTCAACAAAGAGAGGTGATCCAGGTATCCCAGTCATTGAATACACAATCAAAGAAACCACCTTCGCCAACACCATCTGCGACACCGGATCAGGCTGCAACGTAATGTCAAAACAGGTATATGATGATCTATTTGATTTACCTTTATACCCAACATTTATTTAGTTGCAGATGGCGGATCAATCACTAAGGTTCCCTGAAGGAGTGGTCAACAATGTTATGGTAAGAATTCAAGGGCAATATATACCTGTAGATTTTCTAGTTCTTGATATGCAGGGAGACGATGAGTCCCTGATCCTTCTAGGAAAATCATTCCTCTACACCGCTAACGCAATATTTTCATCGGGTCCGGGTAGATCCACTTTAACTTACTCTCTGGAAAGGTACGCTGCCAATTTAGAACACTTGTTAACCATGAGCAGATTAGGAAGCAACACGATAGGAGAAGATGCCAAAGCTGCCATCAGGCTGTCCAGCCTCACTGTGGATGGGAAGAATTTTCTGGCAAGATTGTGAAGTATCAGGACTGCTACAAGGAGCAAGAAGAGAATATGCAAGCACCACGCTGGAGTGAGTGGGAAGCGGAAGCTGAAAGGATGGACCAGATCACCAAGGAAGAGAGAGAGAAGAGATCCTAGCACACTTAGAAGCATGGGAGAAGGAGAATCAAGTTGAAGAACTAGAGCTAGAGAAGAAAGAAGAAGAAGAAACAGAAAAGAGATGAAAAGAGGAAGCACGTGTCGCATCACCACGAAATGGAGAGTTGACTGAGGTTACCTCAGACAGTGAACCCACTAAGTAAGTGTTCTCCTTTATCTAAATCCTATCGGTAGACTCAATTCCGCACCCTAGCCATAAGGTTAGAATGGTAGTTATCTTATTAAATGCATATTTTCTAGTAAATTACTATATTTAGTCACACAATTTTATTTGCATATTAAAATATAAAAACAACAAAAATATTTATCGCTTGATTCATTGCATCACAAAGCCCAATGCGAATACGCTTATGGTATTCCCAAAGGAATTCACTGTGGTGGCATAAAAATAAATAAATAAATAAAATAAAAATAACATTCATATTTAATTCCTGCATCATAAACAAAAAAAAATCAAAAAGAGAGAAATATGAAATCTGTTAAATTCTAGCAACATGAAAATTCACTCATCAAGATAATCAATTACTCTTTGGCTGACCGCTAATCCATTATTAAATTCGAGCCTCGAGTTTTGGTTCTTCTTTTGTGGAGAGTAATTATGCAGGAACAACAAGAAGAAAGTTTATCAGTGGCAACCACCAGGTCCGCTACTAACTAGCTCGCTCTGAAGGACATCTACACTAAATATGACAGCCATTCAGCTTGGGGGAGGAGCATCCGCTAGTTATTAGGTGACTACACCTAGGCAAATATTAAGTTTACTTTATATAATTATAAAATACCAAAAATAGGTGGGCACATGAAGGTCCACCCGGTCATAGAGTCTTTTACTAGGTATTTAATTCAAAAGAATAAAAAAGATATATAATTAGTTAAACTAAATAAATATTTAGTTACATATATATTAGAGTCCAGGATAGAACTATTCAAACAAACTTGATGAACATTAAAATTTGTCTTGGAGATGATGAATAGTTGCTCTATTGTTATGCTTGTCAAGTACCTAGTTACTAAACTTAAATCTTCCTGAGTTTTAAACATTGTTGTTTTAATTGGAGAATTTACTTTGAACCTGAATTGTGGAGACATAAGCTTACGCTGAGTCTAGGTAGTTGATTGATATGATTCATGAAGGCTGAGCTGTTATTTATCTTATTCCTAGTATTACTACTCTCTGGAGGTTTAATTTCAAAAATCTAAAATTTACATGATGAGCTCTTGTATGATAAAATATGAATTCCTACCAAAGCTAAAAATAATATCTTAGAAGATAGGAAACCTTTTTGCATCTAAGCTGCCTGCTTTGCATTGAGTTCAGTCAACCTGTGTTGTATACCTTATGAGAGTCTTATCATGCTTTTAAAACCAAGAAACACTTGTACACTCTAGTCCACATATGCATTATTCCTACCTTAGGAGTAATCGCAATCATTCATCATTTCCCATACATGTTCATCATAAAAAAATATTTCTCTCCTACACTGGAAGAGAACACAAAAAAATACACCACATAGGATAACCCCTGTCTTTAATGCTCTAAGTCCTAACTGTATCTCTCTGTTCAATTATTATAAGGATGCATGTGGCTATGCAAAAGTACAAAAAAAGAGGGGGAAAGATGGATAAAGGTCCTAGTAATCAAATGGGTACAAGAGGTCCATCTCCCTGAATCAAAATAATAAAGATAGCCCATGTCTTTCCTGAGAAAAGTTTTGAAAGAGAGTATTTTCAAAAAGCAAATGTAGAATTAGAAATTAGCCACAAATACCATATATTCACCTATCCACCATATTCTTGGTTTGATTGTATGCCTCGATTCTATATGGATCCATTAGTTGACTTTATAACATATGCATTGCAAGTATGTCTATCCTTGTTATTGCCGCTCCTATAAGCTCTACCATATATACCCTTAGTTATAGGAGGCATAACATCATTAATGCCTTAAGAGAGAACTATAAATACCACATATATTGAGAGACTTGAGGGTGTCATACAATTAAGCTCTGAGTTTTATTTTGAAAACCTATGAAAACCTCTAGAATATTAGCACTGCGAAGAATTTGAGACATAGTGCTTGACTGATTGTTCTATCTCTCTATTACTCAAGACTGATGCAAGTGAAGCCCTATAATTTAAGGTAAAATGGGTGAGTTTGAAGGTTAGAACATATACTGTTTGATCTGGAGGAAACTTTTTGTTTGAAAGCATGTGTACTTGGAAAAGTATAACAACATTGTAGCAACTCCTGATCCAAATATAATAAAAATTAGGCTTAGTTTGTTTACCAAGGGACTGGGAAAAGGTAAGCTTAGGGGAGTTGTTGACGGTGGATAACGTCAACATTCATTAGAACTTTAGACACAAAAGGGAACATGAAAACACACTAGTCTAGGGTTTTAACTGACAATTTTCATGAGTTTTGTATATTCTATATTTTTTAGGGACTTTTCCAGAAAAGCTAAAAAGAGGGATTGAAGTGCAATTAAATTACGAAACTTATCTACCATGGGAAAGATCAACATCGAGACGTGGGAAGGTTCTGGAAGACACCCGAAGCAACAGGGGGGCCAGAGGCCGCCAGGTGGGGCCGGCCAGCCCACCATGGCGCTGGGCGTCGCCCCCTCTAGGGTTTGGTGACCCCTTCTAGAAGCTTCCTCCACCGCCTCTCCTGATACATCTCGGCCCTTGGTTAAGTCGGTTTGATCCTACGGCGCACGCGCATCCCACCGGACTATAAATACGTGGGTAGACCCCCTTGGAGAGAGCCAATTCATTATTCATCAAGGCCTCAAGCCATCAAGCATCAAGAAGCCTTCTAGTACATCAAGAGCCTTCTAGTTCATAGTTCTAGTTAGCTAGATTAGAAGTAGAGGAGATCTAGTTCTTCATCGGGATCTGGAGCCTCTGGCGTGTGTCTGGAGCGCAAGAGTTCGGTATAGTTCTAGTTCTTACTTTCTTATTGTATTCATTATTCAGATTAGGGAGACATTATTCTTAATAGCTCATTATGTTCTTAATTGCAATAGTCATTGTCTACTTTGATTATATGTCTAGTTTAGTTGGTTCGATCTTATTGAATTCATGTAATTGCTCGTATAGTGTTTATCCAAGTGTACAATGGGTAGATGATAGACAATATGTAGACGTGGTGTCTAGATATCTTGTTTGTCTGCGAGTGCACCCTGACATGCCGGGTCGTGTGGTAGTCCGCGTAGGTGACAGCTACGTTGGTTCCTCTGTAGTCTACCCTCCTTATGTAGGACAGCAGGGCACGGTCGCGAAGTGGGATAATGTCTCTGCGCACATCCTTCCTAGTTGATGTCCCCTTACATGTGATAATGATCTAGGGTTGACTTAGTGAGGATTACTAGATGTAGTTGCACTAATTAGAGTTATTCATTGACGTAGTTATAGAATTACTGTAGACATTCACCTCCTTAATTTATCCAATGGCTAACTATGATTATAACTAGGAAATGCTCTTATGATTATCTATAATTATGATACTTGATTATACTATCACCCATATTATCTGTCTATTTATCTTGTGACCTCTGCCTATTATGAGTAGAGTAGATTATATTGGTAATATCACTTATCAATATAATAGATTAGAGTTTATAACAAAGCTTTCTCAGTAATAAATAAGTGGCTAGTTGCTAATGACAAATTAATTTGATACCAAGCATTTCTGGTGTTGTTGCTAGGGATATGTCTTATCTCTATTTTTAGTGATGAGTTTAGAAATGTCAACAAACACTCGGTAAACAGAGGAGATTTGCCGAGTGTTTTCTTAAAAACACTCGGCAAACTGAGCCAACACTCGGCAAACCCGCCGTTGCCGTTGTAAATCTGTTTGCGTCTTTGCCGAGTGTCTGACACTCGGCAAACTATTTGCCGAGTGTCCGACAAAAAACACTCGGCAAATCTAAATTTTTTTACCGTGTGCGGTTTGCCGAGTGTTTTTTTAAAAAAACACTCGGCAAACCGTTTGCCGAGTGTTTTATAGGGTTTGTCGAGTGTCCAAGACACTCGGCAAACCTCCTGTTTCTAGTAGTGTCAATCTCATCCCTAACTAAGAACACAATTGCGTTCCGGAACTTGGCTGGCACCTCTTCAGGTGCTAGAGGCTCTCCTTTCATGTTGACATCGGTGACCCTATATGTTCTCTTGGTTGTTTCTAGCGGTGCGTCACTTGGCACGTCTTCTTGTTCTTTCTACTCAGCTAAACCGATCATTCAAGACAATACCTCTTGTGTCCATTTGAATAAGTACTACATGAAGTCCTCCATAACTTAGTACATATAGATATATGAATCTGTAATGTACTATCTTTACCTCATCAAATGTTGGATCATAGTCTGGGTCATTACGCTCCGGACGACAAGTCCTATTCGGGCTAGGATGTGGATCGCTTAGACTATGGTATCCTTTGGAATCTCTCTGGTCGCTATTGCTTGGAGAACTCATCGACACTAAATGCATGTAGAGAATACAAAACCCTAATTAGAAAACCCTAAGTAGAAAACCCTAAGTATAACCCTAATTAGAAAACCCTTAGAAAACTCTAAATATAACCCTAAGTGAAAAATTGAAAAAGATCAAAGAGTATTTACTTTTGCAGCGTGGAGGGAAGACCGATTCGACGGCGGTGGAGAACGGTCGTGTACCCCTTTGATGGCGGCTAACGACAGCAGTGACTGTATATTAATAGAAAAATTACAAGTATATAAGTATTAATGAAATAAAAAAATTAATACATAAGCTATTACATAGTTAATAAATAACACTATAGTATTTATTAACCTACTATAGTATTTATGTATTATTTTAACTATAGTATTTATGTATACTAACTAAAAGGTAATTATGAAACCTTAATTAATAAAGTAAACTAAATTAATTATAAAACCCTAATTAACTTATTGAACTAATTGTTAATTATCAAACAATAAATAACCCTAACTAATTAACACCTAAATAACTAATTAATTAATTAACACCCTAAGTATAACACAATTTGGACATTGCAAGCTAAATTAACAAAGTAAACTAAATTAATTACAAAACCCTAATTAACTAATTACTTAATTAATTAACACCCTAATTAATTAGTTAATTAGCATTCTAATGTAAATGTGTAAGAAAAATAAAAAGAAAACAAATGGAGGGAAGCCGGCCTGCTAGGCCCACGATGGCCCAGCAAGGCCCGCCCCCTCCCTCCTCTACCTCGTCCCTACGCGTGGAGGCAGTCGGCGCCGCCGGCAACCACCGCGGCACTGGTAAGCCCCAACCAGAGCTCCACGCCGGAGCTCGAGGGTGTAGGACGGCGGCGGACCACGGGCGGGGCGCACGGACCTTCTCGACGGCGGTGGTGGCGGCGGTGAGGCCGTGGCGGATGGTGGTGGCGGGCCGCGGCGGTGGAGGACCTCGGGGCCGCGGTGGGCGACGGCGGGCATTTTACGCGGTGGCTAGGTGATCTGCGCGCGGCGGACCTCCGACATCGACTTCGGTGGCGGGCGGCGGCGTCCCTAGGGCTCGTGGCGGCGGGCGGCGAAATTCGGCAGCTTGACGGCGTCTGCTGTGAAAAAGTTCGCGCCCACTGGTTCAAAAAATTCTAAGTCCCACGTCCAAACCATTATTATAGGGCCGATTTCTACCGTCGGTTGATAATGTCAACCACCTATAGAAACCATTTCTACAGGCGGTTGACATTACCAACCGCCAGTAGAAATCATTGCTACTGGCGGTTGGTAATGCCAACTGCCTGTAGAAATGGTTTCTCTACAGGCGGTTGCATTCCCAGCTACCAGTAGAAATGAATTTAATTATTATATTATGCTGATACTTTGAAAATTCATAACAAATTATAGAAAAAACATAAAATAGAAAATAATGACTTTTTGGAATCCTTGTGAGTAGTTCTATACAGTAGTACATAAATATTTTTTAAAATTGTATTATCCTTTTTTTAAATATATTTCTATGTACAAAGGAAAGGATTTATTTTTTCTTCTCTCTATGTCTAAAGCAAAGTATTTATTGTTTCTTTTCTCTCTATGTATATTAAAAAAGGACTTAAATTTTCTTTAATTAGGCAACACCAACAGAGTCATTCATGAGATAAATATAAAAATATATTAGAGTAGTAGCATAGGTTACAAATTGTATTTCATAAACTATTACATGACAAATGAAGTTTTCATTAAATAGAATCTAGCCAACTACTGTTCTTCCTTCTCCATCGTGGCGCACGCAGGGTTTAGAATTTTATGGAATGCTACGCTCAATGTTTCGTATCTTCAAAGGATGGCACCAAACTAGTTACAATCATCTAGGTTAATTGCACCATCAGCTCCTAAAGCTTGTAGCTTTCAGGAAGAACTACATGCTTCAGTTTATTGGTACTTTTCATCTCATTCTTAGGAACGATCTGTTCGGCATAAAAGACCTGTACAGCACGGTTAGCAAGGATCCATGAGCCATCTTTGTAACCTACTTTACTTAGATCAAGAATTCTAAGCCCATGACTATCCACTGTGACATGTTTATCCTCAACCCATTAGCATCGAAACACTGGTGTCTAAAATATACCATAGTGCAGTTCCCATATCTCTACTCGTAAAAAGGTGAAACTGGAATCGTTCACAGCACTCCAATTGCCCCGCCCCGCTCCCTCGCCCCGTGCGGCACATGGCCCCACACCACTCCATCTGTCCGAACAGGCACACAGCTCATTCGTTCCCAGCGTCTATCCAGGAGGCGGCGCACTCGGCCTCCATCCAAGCGGCGCGTGCGGAGCTGCCGCAGTCGGTCCTCGGAGCGGGCATGACGCGAGGAGGCCAGCTCCGGTCCTGTTGTGCCGCAGCCACCGCGCGAACGGCGTGCGCTGCGCTCTGGCAGGCTACGGCCACGGCGCGGGGACGATGGGAGGCGAACTCCGCCCACGGCCACTGGGATGGCGCGCCCGGCGAAGCTCCGCCACGGCCCTCGCGGCGCCAGGCGGCGAAGCTTCCCTGGCCACCGCTATGCCGCGGGGGGGAGCTCCCTGGCCATCACGGGCACCACGACGGTGCCGGGCAAGCTCCGCCATGGCCACAGGGATGGCGGCGCGGGCGAGCTCCGCCGTGGCCACCGCGACGCCCGGCTGGCGAAGCTCCCGCGGCCACCGCGGCCATCCGGGCGGGCGAGCTCCCCCCAGCCCCGCAGGTGGCCTCCCTCGCCACCGAGAAGGACCGTGATGGCACGGCCGAATCCCCCAACTCGGCGGCCGCTGCGTGATGGCACTGCCGTGACGCGAAGCGCCAGGAGGTCCGCAACGGTGTACAGCTGCGGGGCGAGGAGCAGGTCCAGCGGCGGGGGCGCCGGGGAGGTCCATGATGTGGAGCACATCATTGGCGAGCCCGAGGTCCTCGGCGGGAGGAGGTCGTGCCGGAGCTCCAGCGGCCACCTCGTCGACCGGAGTAGCGGCGCGTCGTGCGCTTGCGCGGCGCAAATCGACCCGAGCGCCTTGAACGCTGTTGACCGCTTCTCCACCGCGGCCTTGGCATCGGCAAGCTTCATCTGCACCTGCTCCTCGCGCGAGCTTCGGCGGCGGCGAGGCATCCGCCGCTCCTCCTCGACGCCCTCCAGCGCGCTCCGCCTCCGCGTGCACGTACCGGCCTCCTCCCGTAGCGCCCGGCACTTGGCCTCCGCAGCCTCGCCCCGCCATCGCTCGGCGGCCAGCGCCTCCGCCTTTGGGCTGCTCCAACAGCCGCAGGAGGCCATGGCGCCGTCCGAGGAAGAAGCGGCCGCAGGGGACCATGACGGCATTGGCGGAGGATTTGGGATGGGAATCCCCCACCGCCACCGTCCATGGCTCGCCCTGGCCACCTCCGCTGCCCATGTTGGCAGTCGTGGTTTACTGCATGGCGGCGCAGAGGAGCTGCAGGCGTCGGGCGTGGTGGTGCAACCGTGGGCTCGGTGGGCTAAGAAAGAGGAGTGACCGCCAGCAAGGAGGTAGGCCGCTGGGTGAGGACACAAAGCCGTAGGCATGGAGGTTTGGCCGCGAGCGAAGAGGAGCCATGGAGATCCCAGTGGTGTTGGTGAACGGGGGTTCTTCCTCCCTTGCAGTTCAGATCCATGGATTGAACTATCTCCTCGTGAAAAGTCTACAACGCTAAAAGCTTTTGAGTTTTGATCTTTTTCTTTCTTTTGTTGCTGACGTACAAGTGTATCTCTTGGTTGGATTTGTTTCTGCTTTGCTGCTAAAACATGGCTTAAATTGGCTTGCCTTTCTGGTAGCTGCAATCAAACCCAGCATTGAATTGGCTAACCTCCATGTTGGTATTGATTGTTGTTATCGTCAGGTTAGTTGATTTGAGCAGTGGATCAACATATTCATCGTGCTGCTCTACGGGGACATTGTAATTGGGCACTGATGGGTGTTTGTGGATCAACATTGTGCTCTGCAGCGGAAGGTGACTGATAGATGAATGAGCCTCTCTTCTGTCACCGTCTAGGTGTTTGTGGCTTTGCTTCAGTGGGCATTGGTTTGAGTAATTTTCCCTTTGTTGTACCTTGTTGCCTGTAGAAACTAGGGACTGATCATTGGAGGCATGATCCTGTTGGGCCTATCATTGCACCCCAACGTTGTCAGGTTCATGCTGCAGATCAGCTTCATCCTCCTCGGGCTGTATACCAGGCCGTACAGCCCTCAGATCCCTGTTGCATCGATGCTGTGAGCACCAGAAGGAGGAGCGGCCAGCAGTGGCAGCTGCCGCCTAGAACGAAGGTGCAGGTCCACAGGGTTTGCAGATCCTTTTCAAGGCCTCGATGCCACCGGATGTGTAGGATGGCTAGCGGCACCCAGCATAACTCGTTGTCGACGCAGGAACAAGGTGGGAGGAGGACTCATCTCTGAAACCCTGAAAAATGTGGCATCTACATGCTAACATGTCGTGTGTTATTAAATTTTGGAGCGTTCGGACACCAATCAAGGAAACTGCTGCATTCAAACTTGTATGGTTCTTTCAAGCACAAGGTATGCTACACAGATTCAGGTTTTTGTAGTCTTATTCACCTCTTTGTCTAGGATCAACTTTGTCTAAAATGTTCTATTGTTACCAACTCAGAGTTTCTTCCTCTTGTAAATCAGTCCATGGTGCAGAGAAAATCCCTGTGTGTTAGGATTAATCACAACTAACTTATGTAACAATCGCTTGGCATGATCAGAAGTGGTGTAAGTTAATTACTTGTAACCAAGCAGGAGTGCAAGCTGACAAAGCTGTTAGTTCCTCATTTAGATTTACTCTTCTTGATAGTGCATGAGCATATTTAATTATTTATCAATCCCCTTTGCTCCTGAAACTTAAGCTCAAGCCCAGCTACCTTTGCCATGGCATTCATTTGCAGCTCAGTAGCTAGAACTGATCCTGCAAATGCCAACTTATTTGAGAAAAAATGTATTTGCTTTATTTATTAGATTATTTTGCAGATATTGGATTCTTTCAACATTGAATCAGGCAATGTTGATAATTTAGAGGATTGACTCTTCCTGAAATTTCAATGTTTTTGGACGGATGCTACAATGAAGTAATAGACTTGGCCCTCTTTTTTTTTGTGCATCCAGTGAGTAATCAGCTTGATCCAGTTTTTATAGCATATCTAGGCATCAAAGCTATCCTTGTAATCATTGATTTTTTATATATATTTCTAAATGTATGGATGCATATTGGATTTTCTTTTCTTTTTACACAGGTGAATTTGACTTAACTAAAGTGAGTAGTAACTTCCTAGGTGTGTAAATAAATTAAGATTTGTTGTAATCTAATACTTATGGAGGAGTACAGCGAGCTCATCTCAAACCTACTGAATCGATCACTTTGAGTGCTTATCTGATGGCTCAAAAACTTAACTTAAACAGTACGTAGCATATTGGCAGTGTTCTACAGTGATGTTCCATCATCGATTTCACACAGCAGCTGCAAACTCGGTTAAATTGGTCCTAATCTCCTGTTTTTGTTCTGGGGTGAATTTGGCAGAGCTTGGACTGCACACTGCTACCTTAGGCAAAAGGCACTGAAGAAACTCATGTTCAAACACATTTGATGAGCATCTATTGTTAAGTTTTGGAATTTCAGGAACAACTACTGTTCTTAATTGGTGGTTACCTATGCAGTACTTATATGGGAGACATAACATCTGCAAAATTGGATTTGTTCATAATACTTTAGGCTTTAGGTTTGCTTATGAAAGAGAACACATAATGCTTCGTAGTGCTCTTTAGGCTTTATGTAGAGAGAATGAAATCCTCTTAATTGATTACTGTCTCTCATTGATTGATTACAAGTGCGTCAGTGTGTTCCTGTTGAAATGAAGCTACTACTATCTTCAGGATGGCACGGGCTATACCTATGCCCATGGCAATTTTAATTTGTTGGACTGCTTGATTCTTTCTACGGACTCGGTATATGTAATTTTAAAGTAGTTGCCACCCCACTATATCTTTTTTGTAATATAATCATTAGTTCATACGAGGTTTGTATGCCCGTAGCAACGCACGGGCTATTAGCTAGTGTCCTCAATAAAGCCAAAGTATGTATGGATTTCCTCATTTTTATTTATGGCCTTGCACCGAACACTGCTATTTTGTGTCATGCTCTTTTTGTCTCTAGCAATGGTACAAAATGTGAAACCACTGTTAGCGTTTCTTAGCGCATCACCAAGTTTGGATCCCTGGTGATAATGCCAGAAACACAGTTGACATTCCTGAACATTACTACTGAGAATAGAGGTAAGTCTATCCCTAGTAATAAGCAAGAAATGCTTGGGGTGGTACCTCAGTTACCATATCACTAGATCAACCATGGTACTGAGGCACACCTCACCAGTTATTTCCTTACCGCTACTAGTGATATAACTTGGATGATAGTTTCAGAATAGCCTGGCACGGGCACCGTGGCATACCAAGACTATCTTTACCTCTATCAAGAGAGTTATATCTCTAATAATGCTAGGACTATAGCCTTAGCTGCTAGTGCCTCATAGATGCTATATGGCGCACTTTCAGCATTCCTTGACACTAGGGCTAAAACTATATTCCTAACTACGGTAAGAGATAACGGTGACCCGGTAAACCTTTACAGTTTTGGATGTTACTCCGCAAGCGCACAGAATTACCGTTGTAGCATTTCAACCCAGAGAATTCCTAGGTGTCGTATTTATATTTTTCCAAAGGAAGGATAGTGTAGATTTTAGTATAAAACTATAATCAAGAATATTATACGTTGTATAATAGTTAGACCAATGTTCATAACAGGGGTAAACAATACAATTTTTATGATAGTGGACACACACATACGAGTAGCCGTCTCTCAAGTAGGGAAGGATGAATGAAGCATAAAGAATAAAAGAATAAAGAATGAAAGAATATCCAACAGGAGCAATGGTCCTAATACAGCTAATGTCTAGATAGTGGATAGTCATACAACTACATGAGTTAGAGATAGAGCTGTGTTTGCGATGGATCGGAAGACCACCAGCCGCTGGTCTGCCAGCGAGATGGGTGGTAATTTAGACTCCTACAACATAGCCGAACGTGGGGGGATTACGAAGGGACGGACAGGGCTATCACCACTTGCCGCCTACCCCCTCATCCGTGGACTATGAAGTGCAATCACCGGCTACCCTATACCCGAGCACCATGCTCTCATATAAAATAGCTACCCAAACCCCATAGGTCTCTCACTCTTTGGATGAACAAGTAAAGAACTTAGATGTTGTGCGATGAACCACCAACCCGCACACAACTCTATTCTTAATCATCTAAGTGTATGAACAGTCAAGAACAGGGCTCTATATGCTACGAACATGATATGAACACTATAAACTAGCAAACATATCATGAACAATGCATATGAACTAGAGGTCCTATGATCTATGATCTAATCACACAAACTAGTACCTAGTTCATCTACAAACTAGTACCTAGTTTATCTAACAAGATCATAGCACTAGAACCATACTCTAATTCTAAAACATAGCTATATTGATAAAAAGAGAAGAAGAGCATAATGGAAAGAATAGTATTCATACCAAAAGTAGCCAAGATGTCTCCTCCTCGTACAAGTTGAGCATTGCTCCTCTACTACTACTAAGGATAAAGAGAAAAGTGGAGAGGAACACTTGAGAGTACAAGTGAGAGGTGTAGTGTGGTGTGTGTGAAATGAGGAGCTCCACCCCTTGCTTTATACTAGGCCTAGGTTGGTTTAGGGGGTAGGGGCAGTAATGACCAGCGAAACCGACATCCAAACCACTTCAGCAAACCGCCACAGGAAGGAGGGCCCACCTGGCCGAGCCAGGGGTACGGCCACACCCTGGTGCGCCCGCACTAGGGGTGGCTCCCTTTGGCACCACCTTTGGCCAGTGGGCTGTGGGCTGGACCTGGACCTTGGTTCTGGTGGTTGCTAGACTAGTTTTAAAGTTTTTGATGGGCTTGGCTTTATTCCCCCCTTTCCGCCTTACCGGAAAGCGTATTTCTATGACCTTTTCCTTTTTTTTCTTGTATGTTCCCTGTAAAACAATGATGCTCCAATACAACTAGAAATAGGTCAATAGTAAAGGTATTTGTGAATATGTCTATGATAATTCTCCCTTTTTAGATAATAGTTGGTGGTTAAAGTATGTCGGTAATCACCGCCAACAACCACTAATGTCATAGGTGTGCCATGTAGTGATCTGGCGTGATGGTCCAGCTGCCAACTTCTTGATAGTTTGCTGCTCAATTGTTTCCCCATCTAGAATATTCTGATCTATTAGCCATGTGGTGAATCAATGCTTGTGTTCATTCATTACCCAAGCTTCAGTTTGCCCCTGGTTTTGATCACGTCGCTCTTGCATATGTTGGTCGATCAAAGGCTCTATTATCGATATTTGATGTAGGATGCTATGATGTCCTTCAAGAACAATATGGTAGTCCGAAGGGATAAATGATTTCCGTCCCATCCTACCACATCCATGTAGCCTGCCCTCATGTCGAGACGGAGGCAAACCTATTGCAATTTGACCTTTTAGGCAACTTCCACATAATGGAGCAGCGGACTCAATGGCCTCTTTGGTAGTGTACCCCTCTATCATGGCTACCTCAGGACGAGCACGAGTGGATACATAGGAATTTAGTATTAACATGAAACACTCATACGTCCACATCTCATGCAAATACATAGGACCCAGTGCCTATATTTGAGGCACCAAATGCAAAACAAGATGTACCATTATATCAAAGAATGATGGTGGCAAACACATCTCAAGTTGTGACACTGTCTCCACTGCGAATTCTTGAAGAGACTCCAACTCATCATGGTCAATTACCTTCTATGATATTTTATTGAGAAAGAAGCACAACCTTGTGATTGCCATCTTTAAAAACACTGGACTTATAGCCCTGATGGCAATAGGTAGAAAAGTTGTCAGCATTACATGGCAATCATGTGCGTTGTAGTTGGTAAGTGTAAGGTCTTTCATCGAAACAATGGATCTTAGATTGGAGCAGAAACTGGCTAGAACTCTCAATTTCTTCAACCACACACAAATCGCTTCTTTCTCATCTGCGTTCAGGTTGTAGTTTGCTGCCGGGAGGTGGTACTTTCTATTTTCCTAAAGAACCGGATGAAGTTCTTGTTTTATGTCTAAATTTACCATGTCTAGACATGACTTTAGTCCATCCTTTGTCTTGCCCTTCATATCCAGCAAGGTGCCAATGATGCTTTCAAACATATTCTTCTGAACATGCATACCATCGATTGCGTGTCGTACGTCAAGGTCTTTCCAGTATGGTAAATACTTGAAAAAAATTGATATGTTCTTGAATGTAGCCCCTGGAGTTGGCTTGACATCATTTCTTGCTTTTTCATCTATTGTCTTTTCTCCAAAAGCAAACTTGATGTTTTTAACTATCTCAAACACTCTGTGACCTTTACTGTTACCCGATGGAGCAGTAGACTTTAGTTCATTTGAATTGTTAAAGTATATATCCATCTTTCACAAGCGGTACCTGTCCTTTTGATAAGAAACGCCGGTGCCTCATGTATACTAGCTTGTTGGATGCATTGAGGGACACATAAAAGGTTTCATCTAGGCATACTACACAACCAACCTTTCCCTTGAATTGGCCTAACAATACAAAGAAAGCAGGATAACCGTTGATTGTAACAAAAATAATTGCTCTCAGAGTGAATGACTTTCCTGTATTCATCCAGCATGTCAACACCTGTGTCCCACAAAGTTTTCATTTCCTCCATCAAGGGCTCCAAGAATATATCTATATCAACACCAGGTTGTGTAGGTCCAGAAATAAGAATGGTTAGCAAAAGATATTTGTGCTTCTACAACAGGTGTGGAGGGAGGTTGTAGATAGTGAGGATCACCGGCCACGTGGTATGCTTGCTGCTCCTTTCGGCAAAGGGATTCATTCCATCAGTACATAGTGCAAACCTAACATTTCTTGCATCCTTAGGAAATTCTGGGTGTTCATCATTGAATTTTTTCCATTGTTTGCCATCAGCTGAATGTTGAAGCTTTCCATCATTTTTGTGCTTATCAGAAGCATGCCAGGTCATAAGCTCTGCATCCTCTGGGTTAGCAAATAAAGACCTCAATCGATCAACCACTAGAAGGTACCACATCACCATAGCAGGAACTCTTCTCTGTGTAAAATAATCTACTAACCCTGTTCGGTCTTCTTTCTCTTCTTTCCTTTGGAAACTGAAGTTACATTCTATTCTTGTAGATAGTCTTTTTTTTATCTTGTACCGACTTGCACCATAGTTTGGACACTTGTCTAAGTCTATGTAATCACCTTGATATAGGATACAATGATTTCTGCATGCGTGGATCTTCTGTACACCCATAGTAAGCGGACTGATGAGCTTCTTGGCATAGTATGTGTTAGTAGGCACTTTGTTCTCCTTTAGAAGCATATCTCCGAGAGTACTCAATAATGCTTCGAAGCTAGCATCGGACCATCTATATCTAGGTTTCAACATCAACAACTTAAGCACAGACCGCAACATCGTGAACTCTTTGGTACAACCCTTCGTCTCATCGTACAATGGCTCTATTGCTGCATTCTTTAAGGCCTCCATACCTTTTATAAAGAATATTGATGGATCAGTATGATGATGCAATAGTGCAGCCATCAATTCCACGTCTTCACACCCTTCATCCACCACTTCACCCATCACTTCATCATCAACATTTGGCATAATAGGTTGACTCTGATGTTGTGTCTCATGTATGAACTGGCATCCGTTATCAACAAGCATATCAGGGCCATTGGGGTTGATGTTCGCAGGGTTTATAGCTGGACATGGTGTAGAGCTACCCTCTCTATGCTTTGTCTAAATTAAGTAATCATTCATAAATCCTCAGCAGAGCAGATGAGAAAATATTGTTTGTGTGTTGTCAAAGACCGCAATATTTTTTGCAGTCTACATAAGGACAAGGTATGTGCTTCGTCTAGATTCTCCATGCATGCATCTTAGCGGCATCAATAAACCTTTTGACCTCTAGTATGTATGATGGATCTACTATTGATAAATTATACATCCAGAATGATCTCTCCATCGATTACCAATATATATAATGAATTTATTGTAATCAATGTAATTCAAACATGATTGTTATGAGATATTAATTTACTAACCTTTTGATGATCAACAACCTCCTCTCTGAAATAAAGACGAAAACCTTGCACTTGTATATTTCCCAAATTATAGACGTTGAGGCCTAAGGTTCCCTAAGAATGAGAGAGGAGGCATGGCAATTAATTAATCAAATCTATCAATTAATTTAAATCTAATAAACAATTATACATAGCTACTTAATTAAGCACTAACCACATTAAAAAAATTAATATAAACTAATAAAATAAAACCAACTAATTAATTAGACTACTATTGAAGAAAAACATAGTAATTAATTAAACAAAGTATTAATAATTAAACACTTCTTCTCTCTAAATAAATTAACACTACTAATTATCTAAAAAATTAAAATTAAATCTAATGAAAATGAACCCTAGCAATTAAATAAGAAACAATCTTCAATTTCTTCTCTCTAAATGAACCTATTCATGCATGACACACTAAATCTATAGTGGAGGATAAACTTTAATTGAGAAATAATTATGGCAAGAGCTAAGAGAGACATAATAAATCCATCTTTTTTTTGACGCAAATAATAAATCCATCTTGAACCACCACATCTAAGAAAATAGAGAGAAAACCCTAGCTTTTTCCTCCTCTCACTCATGGTGAAACCCTAGATCTAAAAAGTGGCTATAATTGAGCAACATTGACTAAAAAGATGCAAGAGGGACATAAATTAACCTTTTTTAGCAACCTCTTTCTGAGAATTGAAGATTAAAACCTTCCCCATGTATTTTAGGAAATATGGACCTCTAAATTGCCAACAATGGAAGGTTGGCCTCGAGTTACTGTGTTGGTCGGGGAGGAAGAAGGGGTATTTATAGCGGACCTAACACTGGCGGTAGTGAAAACCAGTTAGCACGGGCGGTTGGCTTAGAGCACCGCCAGTGCTAATGGCTTCATTAACACTGGCGGTTGCCTTAGCCAACCGCCAATGATAATGCCCATTTACACTAGCGGTTGCCTAAGAGAACCGCCTGTGTTAATGGAGCCATTAGCATTGGCTGTGCTATAAGCCAACCGCCAATGCTAACTGGTTTTCACTGGCGGTTCTGAGCCGGCCCCACGTGTTTTTTAACACTGGCGTCCTTTAAACAAAACCGCCTGTACAAATGGAATCCTGGCACCGAAAGAAATCATTTCTGTACTAGTGAACTTTATGTATAGATGAGAGAGGAAAAAGAGAAAGAAGTGAAAAGCTACTTTTTTCAGCTTCATGCCACTTCATTTTTTATGAGAGGAGGCAAAAAATAGATTCAACCATAAAGCTGTTTTGAGAATAGGTGTTTGACAAAAATAACAGCTCAAAGCTGTTGTGAGCTGTGCCAAACAGCTCTAACTCTACTTGAAATAGAGGTTCCGGTACACCCGCATCGTCGTCAAGGAATCGCTCAACAGCTCCCTCAACCGTGTATACAGTGTGAGACTACAACTGGCTTCCACGTGGTTCAACATTGACAGCATTGGCGAGATCACTCGTGTATACCTGATCAAGATGCAGCTTTGACATGGCCCATGCTGCATTTTCCTAAGGTGTTATTTGGATGTCCATGCATATATTCACATCAATATTCCACATGAGTTGAGGTGATGAATTGAAGTAAAAATCAGTTTAATTTTCACCCAAAATAATCCATCTACCTCAACAATGTAGATTGAGTCTAAATACATAGACTTCAATTGGTTGTTTCCATGCGTTAATTGGTTGTTTCGTTTCCACGCGTACACTATGCAGGGGAAACCTTAATGCATGCCTCCTTTTAATGATTGTCTACTTAAAATGGAGAAAAAAATTAATATAAGTCTGGACTTTCTTAGTGCACGCATCATACATCTGGACTTCCTTAATGCACGCATCATATATGCTTGTAGAACAGCAGAAGAGTATCAACGCAATAGCATCTGAGGATTGTAGTGGGGAACTGAAAAAGGTTGTAGCTGCCATAATATTGGAAGTTTTTGAACACAGACACGAGTACTAGTATGTAACACATTTTGGATAGAACTCAGGTAACATGGAGAAACAAGCCAGCAAAACAAATAACAAAAATCTTAAACAACATACACACATGAACGAAATGAAAGTACAGTCGCCAGTAGCTAGCAGCTATAGCGTTAAGACATACTATCACCGTACCAGCTAGCACTGAGACTGGCTCGCCTGAGCAGATCCCTTGATTAAGACGCGGCATTCACAACCAAACTAAGCAGGTTGCCAAGGCCACCCTGGCCACGGGTGTCGAGGTAGCTGTTGCCGGCTGAGACTGCTGGGAGTGGGAAGGCGAACCACTCGCCGAACTTGTTGGCGAAACCGCCCATAGACATGTTGTGTGTCATCACGGCTACTAACCTAGTCTGGTGGCCGCGGTTGGTCTGCAAGGTGAGGAAGACGTAGCGCCCTTCAGCTGGTGGTAGACTGCGCTGAGCCAGCCATGAGAGGCTGCTGGCGGTGATGGCAATGGTGAGGAAGAGGAGCACAATGGAACAGCGTGGTCCGTCCTCCATGGTGAAAAATCTGTCTATCAATAATGATTGATCAGCCACTGAGAGGGGGTTGAGGGTCAGTAGTCCCCTATTATAACCGGCGAACTAGGCAAGGACACACGCATATCGCACTGGGAAACAGTACTGAGTAGCAGTTGTCCCATGCTGTCCATCCACTGCAAGTACCACATGGCTGTTTGAGTCAAAGAAGATGCTGTACAAAAGGCATCTGAGAGCAGATATATTCGCTCGTCAAGCTTGCTATGCCATCTGCAGATGTCTTCGCTTCACAGTTTGGTTGTACCAATCTCGCGTCCTAGCTCCAAAATTATGCCTCAGACCCAAATGTGCACCCTTTCCTATAAGACTATAGTCCTACCTGTTCAGAGTGGCAAACAACATAATCATCAGATATTTCCAGATCAATTTAAAATTGGTTTAAATTTTCTGCTAATGCAGAACGAAAGAAAAAAGCAGCATACTGCATGCATGGAGGTCGATCCAATTGTACGCCAGTTTGTGTCATCTATTGACAAGCCTCAAGAGATTTTATGGATGCATGCAAAAGGTGCTTGGTTTGAAAGATCAACTAAAGTCTGAAAGACCGGCGTAGCTGTGACCTGGTACTGATGGTAGGTGCAGTCAATGTTGTTGCAATAAGTATACCCAAGGTATGCCGCTGACCATACTCGAGCTTTCTTAGCTAGCTGACCATCATGGTCTCCGTCAGCATGCAAAACAAGTTACCCCAGTAGCACCATGAGTATGGGGCCTTACTCACCGCACTTATATCCACATTTAACAAGTTACTAGTAGCACCATGAGTATGGGAGCATACTCGCAGAAGTTATGTCCACATTTACTACTCTCACCATGCCAAATTATAACTTATTCCAATAATGTTGGAGAGTTAAAATATTCTTGGAGGGTAAGATGACTTTAAAACCACCAGCAGTACAAAGAAAGAGGTACTGCTAGGATAGCCCTGAACAACCTGGAATGAACTCGCCAAGGAGGAGGGGCGTGAAAAAGACTTGGGGAAGGTAGTATGATGAACATGTAGGGCGAACGATGAGCCATCCACGGTAATTAAAGTTATGAGTCAGGTTACTCAGAGAGGGTTTGGAATGTGGAAGCCCAGATGTTCCTAATCAACTTGAAATGGGAAGCTTCACCTTAAAGGAGTGGACCTATAGCTAAGGATGGCTTTGAGACTCACAGACTGCTCCATAGGGATGGTATAATGGGATGATTAACACAATGAAATGGTCATGAAACAAAGTGTGGTGACAGGATGCATGGACTCGAGCTTGAGGGTTTGATCGATAAATAATATTAGGCTTTAATTTTGACAGCCTTGATCACTAACTAGAAGATAAACTTAGCCAAGGAGGCATAAGGGAAGATAATGCTTAACCCTGGTATGGCGTCATTAGTAGCTAAAGCCTCACAAGAGATGATCACTACCACAGAATAGATTTGTGAAGATGGCTAGTAAGCCCCTATAGAGATGGCTGGCCAAACCACCACTAGCTACTAGTCCATCTCTACATATCAACAAGTTGAGCCACCCCACAAAAAGAATTCTAGAGGTGGTTCAAAATCTATTAGTCTCTATACATCATTTTTCAAATATCACAAATCAGTACCAAAAAGTAGTAAATGTTTTATAATCCATGGAAGCCCCCACCAGGGCTGTCTCATCATCGTGCAAGCCTGCACAGTGTGGCCTCACATGTAACTCCCCTAACCACACATCACCCTAAAGTGATTGTGACTAGGGGTAGATTCATTAATTTTTTGACCATAAACAAATTTAAATTTAAAAGGCTTGAACTAGAAAATTGTAGATACCATCAAATACTACAACTTTACTTTTGATAGTTTCTGCATTTGAGGTTGCTTGAAATTTTGAATTTTAAAATGTGAGGATTCGAAATTGAATTTTAGGACCATAGATCAAATGAGAATGTTATCAATTATAGTCTTAAGATCTATAAGTTTTATTTTGGCCATTTCCCCATCCAAGGTCACTTAAAATTTTGAATTTACAAATATGACAACATCTAAATTGAATTTATAGGATCTAAATGATTTTCTATGAAATATTCAAGAATAATAATTATAGTTTGTATACAACTTAGATGTATTCATCTAACTTGGTTTGAAAAAATTATGAATTTTATTTTGTTACACCTATTTTTGGAGATGGCTATATCAGCAGCGTTTAGAAATCAATTTCTAGAGGTGGCTCTCTAAAGATAATGGTATTTTTAGAGGCGGAAGAAACACTAGTACAGAAATGATTTTATGTGACACTATGACCCAAACATTAACCGTGGCGGTTATTTTATTTATGGTGGCGGCGTGAGAATACCCGCCACCGAAAATAGATTTACGGTGGTGGGCGTCCTAACACAGCCGCCACCAAAAATAGCGGCTCAACTCCCAGCCCATGCGAAGGCCCACTCTATCGGGCTCATATCTAATGCGGACTTAGGGTTTCTTTTCTCTCCTCTCTTCACCCCGTCCCTCTCCATCTCCCACAGAACGCGCCCCTACCTCTCTATCTCCCACAAAGCACGCCCCTCCCTCTCCCCAGCCAGCGGCATGGTGCGCTGCCAAACCCATAGGCGATGGCGCTCATCCCCCTCCGTCTCCTCCACAGGCGGCAGCGCCCCTCCCTCTCCCCCTCCCTTCCCCATAGGCGAGCAGCGGGCGGCCTCCTACTCCGGTCGCGCCCTAATCCAGCATTGAGGCCAGCGTGGAGGCGTGCACGTCGTGGATCTGGCTTCAAGGCGGGCTGATCTGGCATGGAGGCGAGCAACGACGGGCCACAGGCGAGCAGCGGCGGATTCGGTGCCCCTCCATCTCCTCTCCTTCTCCAGGTCCACAAGCGGGCCGGATCCGATGGTGCGGAGGCCAGATCCAGCAATAGGGAGGCCAGATCCGGCGCGAGCGAGACTGTTGACGGAGGCGACCGCGTCTAGATCTGACGGGGAAGGCATCCGGCAGCAGCTCCTTGGTGGCGAGCAGTGGCGGCGCAACCCCAGCGAGCAATGACGGCGCTACATCGACGACGAGCAGCAGCGGCACTACACCGATGACTAGCAGTGGCGGCGTGACGCTAACCCCAACGAGCGGCGGCGCTACAACGACGGCGAGGAGCGGCGCCGCGACGCTACCCCCAACGAGCGACGACGGATCATGGTGGTGCCAGGCCCAGATCTAGGCCCGTTTGGGCTTTTTGTTTTTTTGTTTATTTTATTTGATTTATGGTGGTGGTTATTTGCAACCGCCACCATTAATCTGTATTTATGGTGACCTCAGCTCAGTGGTGGTTGCAATCCCCATCAGTGTAAATTGATTTCGGCCGCCACAAAAAAAAATTCTGTAGTAGTGAAAATAGCAGTCACCTCTAACAATCGGTATTCTAGTGGCATTTGTTTTCAAACTATTTTTGGAGGTGGATTTTGATTAAACCATCTCTAAAAAATGCTGTCCTTGCTAAAAATACGTTGTGTGGTAGGAGATATTAATGAAGAAAGGTATGTGGCATGGATCGTTGTACAAATTTTTTTGCCTTTACATCATCTACGTGGGGGGACTAATTTTCTAACAACTCAACTGGACGCCAGAGGCATAGAGTGGTGAAAAATAAAATGGGTAGCTGTCCAATTTGAGACAATTAGTGTTCCAAGTCAAATGGTGGCCTAAGAGCGTTTGAATCTGGGAGAGCCAAGGGCCACGAGGCGAATTGAAACGCATCAACATCAGATGGCTTTCTAAAAACCTAAGCCATATTGTGTGCTATTTCCTATAGATCTCTAGTTTCGATACTTCTGGTTAGGAGGTTAGGAATATGAGGCAATTTTCTTGGGCAGCCCACACCTTCCCAACCATGTGGGTTGGTGTGCAACAGAATAAACCCTTAAGATATTCTTTTTATCCTTTTTTTCCAATGAGCACTGTCAGATCTAGGAGCTTCTTAAAATTTCTCTATTTTCTATGATCTCCAGGAATCACTGAAACTAGCAGGTAGCCCCGCGCGGAAAAAGCGGAGAATCTCAGATATTTGCTTTCAAAGGTATGAGCAAATGTTGCAAACATAAACAGTAATCTAAATTAGAAGATTACAATAACTTGGTAATATATATCGTGAGGCTGAGCAGACAGGTGACGACACGTAAGAAGCATAGGGAAGTCATCAAGAGAATCTCTTATATGAGTTGCATTAGGTGTGAAAAAGATTCATCGTTATAAATGAAGCAAAATTGAAAGTGCGGGGCACATGGAGCACACATATAGACATACAAGTGTACTAACCACGAACTAAGGAAACAGTGGAGTGCATGCACCTCCAATGTGTATTAGCCGTTCATGTCTTAGCAGGTG
>JADLZL010006952.1:0-13324 GCA_015844335.1 Chrysopogon serrulatus | reverse complement strand
GCTGATCGATTAATTGGTTTAATAGAATGTACACGCGATAACGATACTTACTTAAAGTTATAGGGAAAAGAGTATATATCTTTTTATCCTTTTGAAGGATCTACAAAATCAATCTCCTTGTCATTTCTAACTCTGAGGTCCCTCATCATGTTTTACTGCATATGTATGGCGGTTTTACGTAGTGGTGCTCATTATGCATGATAAATTCTGATGACGAGCATTATTAAAGAAAGAATCCCTTCACGGACGGGCGGTGATTAGAGCTTTTGTCGGAAGCGTCCATGTGGCATAGGCGGGTGTAGCTCACTAAATTGAACATAAATAACATCATCACCACGGAAGTAATGATGGTTTCTAATTGGACACAAATATAGTCATCTACTCTTACGCCCACCGCAGCTGCGCGGTACCCTTTAGTTTTAGCAAGTACATTTGCATGCCTGAAGTTTTACGAGGGCCGCGGGGGTTGAATAGACTCTTGCCATATTCATATACCTTACGCCAATGATCAATTCTTTGGAGCACTTTTTTAATTGCTACCCGGCTATCATTTGGGCTAAGTTAAGACCGGTGTCCTTAAAAATTATCAAGATCCTCATAGTTCAAATACGGAGTGTGCATTTGGTCTAACACGTCGATGTTTGAACCATATTCATTTCCCAATGACTAAGCGGGGGCCTTGATTGCTTTGATTGTTCCCAAATTGTGCTACACCATGCGTGCTCTTTTCTCTTTCTTATTCTTTTCTTCTATGGATTTGCTTAGAGTGCGATCATAGTCCGATAAAGATGATGATTCTTTCGAGCTTGCGCCTCTTTTTTTTGAGCCTGAACCTTTTTACTTTGCGTAGATCTTAAATTAGTGAATGCAAGGGTATGGCTTCTCGAGGGAGTTCGCTTGGATTCTCTTTCATCCTTAAGTTTCTTGAAGAAAGCGTCCACATCTAACTTTCGAGCCTCTATTTACGCGATTGTCTTCTCATAGGGGCGGCTTCTTAGGAATGATAGGTTGTTTTTTTTTTCAGGCTTTCTTCTTTGGCGGGGCGGCCGAGCCTTTTGATTATTAGTCGGCCTCTTCTTCAATGGTGGGTCCATTTTGGCGGGCGGAGCCCCGTGTGGAAGCGATAGGGGCGGTGGTGGGGGTTGGGCAGGCGTGGAGAAGGGAAGGCCGTGACCCGTTGGGCGGTGTTGGGGAGCCGAGGGTGGCGGGGGTTGAAGCCAGTGGTGGGTTGGGCCGAGATGGTGGTGTTGGAGCCCAAGGTGGCGGTGTGGAGCCCAAAAGGTGGGCGGCGTTGGGCCAGTGGCGTTGGGTTGGGCAGGAGGCGGCGTTGAAGCCAGCGTCTGGTGAGTGTCTTACCTTTGCCTCGTCATCACCTGCCGGCACTATGACATGTTGCGAGCCACCACCTATGAAACCAAAGAGGTATATGAGTAAACCGCTAACTAAGGGAATGCAAAATAAAGTTAGTGAATAAATGTATCGTCAAGTTTCATCACGCACCTAGGGTTAGGTTCATGATGAGGAGGTAGTGGTAGACACTAGGTGATGCCCCAAAAGAATAATGATGTTAAGCTTGCGCCGATGAAAGCCTTCTGCTTGTTCTAAGAGTCTCCATCACCTCCTTACATCTCATGCTTTACATTTTTGAAGCCTTTGACAACTCTATCCACTTGAGAGACACTAGCATATCCAGTGGAACTATAGCCCCCATGGATTCTTTGAATTGTCTTCGTAGGGTGAATAGGAGTTACAACACCGGCGGCAACCATGACGGTGGTAGCCTGTGGAATATGCACTCACATGTTTATCTTAGCCGGTGGCGTCATCCACCCAGAAAAGTGCAGCCCATGTCGTCTTGAATAGTTGGCACCTCCTTTAGGCATAGCGCTTTTCAAGCCCGGCAGGGGCTAATGTTGACTCGGCTCTACGATGCAGTTTGCCTTTGTATAGAACTTTCTTGCTTCACGCACTTGCCTTTTGATTTCCTCGTTCATTCTATCTTCTAAAGCTTTCTCTCGCTTGCTCGCTTCCCTGACCACTTCGGCGTGACTCCATCACCATTGCCTCCCTTCTCACTTGGCAAATTTCTGCCTCCTCTTCCTTCTTTCTTTGGTAGAAGCTACATAAGTGGAGTCTATCTTTGGGAATCCATGCTCCCACGGTATCTCCCCCATAGCCTCTTGTTTATGCCCGTGTTGTGATCTCGAGGCGTATATCGGCCTCATCCTTCTCTCTATTTGGTGCCGGCGCGCCACTCTCAACTAATCCTTGGGCATAGGCCATTCTACTGTCCCACTCTCTGCGGCTTCTCACCGTACACTACCTTTTTTTCGGTCTCTAGGTCGAGGTTCCCCATGACGAAGAACCAATACTTAGGCGGCCTTCGGGCCCGGTCTGGTGGTCCCAGTTTCCATCCCCTTGTCAACAATCTCTTTTGGCTTTGCCACTTAGGAATAGCGGTCCGGTAGCCACGAACCCAAGTGATGGTGGTATTGCTTGTGTCTAGCATTTTTTCGATTACGGATCATCGGAGTGCACGACCCTCATCGAGTTCTTAAAAGCGTAGCGAACTCATCCCAAAAGCCCTCAACTTAGCGTAGAGCCTTTGTTGGTGAAATCCGGTGTCAGGTTATTTGCAACAAAAGTCTTGTGGAGTTTCTTCTTCCAACCTAAAATTTGTTTGGCCATCTTACGCATAGCCCGATTTGAACCTTCTCCTTCAAAGCTTCATCCCATTATCGGCGTGAAATGTTGAAGGATGTCTACCCATAGCAATTCCTTGTCACCGTCAGGAACATAACTAATAGTAAGGTCATCTTTCCGTTGCCTCCATTCTACTAAAACCCAATCGGAAAATTGTCCCTTACTAAGTATCCACGATGCGCAACAAAATTTCTTTAAATGTTTCCCCCAAGTACTTACTTGGCCTGTACCCTCATCCGAATTCGGCAAAGAATGTGCCGACCCTCAACGGCTTCTTGGGCCCTTCGCACTTTTCTACTACTCTGGGAAGGCATGCAGCCGATCACGGGGCTACACAAACAAGTATAAATATATTAATACAAAAGCCATTCTTTTTAATTTCATGTATATACATATATACTAGATTGTAGATAGACCTCATCGGGATTGTCTCCACAAGTTCTTCATAATGGCAATCTTGACTCCCATCATCTATTTGTTCATTGTCATCACCTTGGACTTGGGGATTTTGGTTTGCCGGTGATTAGGTCCCATCATTGCCTCATCCATGTTATCATTCGGATCGGCCATTTACGCAAAGTTGTTAATTAAAAGATGTTAGAATTCAATTTGTCATATGTAAGCGCCACAAGAAAAAAGAAAAAATATACATGAAGGGAGGTTAATAAAGTTAATTACTTGACATAAAGTTACATAATAAAGTCACATGATATTACTTATTATTAATAAAGTTACTTGCCATTCTATTAAAATATTACAATGTTACAAACCTTAGATATTACACATGAGGAGGTTAGTAAAGTTAAAAAAATGCCCATTAATAAAGTTACATGACATAAAGTTACATAATAAAGTCACATGACATTACTATTATTAATGAAGTTACTTGCCATTCTATTAAAATATTACAATGTTACAAAACCTTAGATATTACATGAGGAGGTTAGTAAAGTTAATTAAAAAGTACCATTAATAAAGTTACATGACATAAAGTTACATAATAAAGTCACATGACATTACTATTATTAATGATTACTTTACATTCTATTAAAATATTACAATGTTACAAAACCTTACATATTACATGAGGAGGTTAATAAAGTTAATTAAAAAGTACCATTAATAAAGTTACATGACATAAAGTTACATAATAAAGTCACATGACATTACTATTATTAATGTAGTTTACTTGCCATTCTATTAAAAATATTACAATGTTACAAAACCTTACATATTACATGAGGAGGGAGTTAATAAAAGTTAAAAGTACCATTAATAAAGTTACTTGACATAAAAAGTTATATAATAAAAAACAATTCTATTAATAAAGTCGCTAGAGTAGGTGTCTTGTTAGTCCGAGTAGTAGTGCAGCTGGGTCGAGAAACAAAAATTAAGATAGGTCGCTAAGTAGGAGTTTGATTAAAATTGATCTTGTTAGATCACGTTAGGTCGCTGGGTGCTCGTTGTCTTGTTTGTCACCGTTAAATCGGCCTGGGTCTTGTTGTCTAAATCGCTAAAAATTAAGTCGTCGCTAGGTTAATGTCGTCCAGGTAAATTGGAGTTCGTCCGTTAAAATCGCTAAGTGGTCGATGATAGTGGCGTCAACTAGGTCGATTAGGGTTTCGAATAAGAATTAGGCGTTAGGTGCTCTCTTTCTCGGCGCCAACTCACTGCATGGACATGCTATAGAAGCTCGATGGCGGCCACAACACACATACAACACAGAAGCGTTGTCAGGTGGCTCGGCAGCGACGCGTCATACACACATACTTGTCGACTTCGATGGCCGACACAACACGCACATACAACCTGACATGCGGCGCTCACCAAATGCTTGCAGCGTGAAGGGCGGCGGCGGCGCTCCTGCCTCGGCCGTAGTGAAGAAGAGGAGGCGGCGCTCCCTGCTAGGCCGGAGTGAAGGGGCGTCGCTCCCCTGCTGCCTCGGCCGGCAGGAGAAAGGCGGTGGCGGCGGCCCTCCCTGTGGCTGGAGAAAGAAGAGGCGGCCGGCCGGGCCTCGAGCCTCGGCAGAGTTGAAGGAGGCGGCGTCTTGTGAGGCGAGGGCAGCCGGCCGGAGAAGATCAGCAGAGCAGCCTTGCAGGAGGGCAGGCGGCGGCGCCTGCAGGTGGCTCGAGGGAGGAGGCGGCGGGCCTCGATCTGGCCAGGAGATCAAGGAGAGCTGGCCGAGGGCTGGGCGAGATGGTCGGAGAAGGGGCGAGGCGGCAGCGCCCTGGCCGCTACGCGGCTTCGAGGGTGCTCGAGGGAGGAGGAGGAGGACCCCTGGCGGCGGCTACTCCCTCGGCAATGCTCGGGGGAGGAGGGCAATGGGCCTCTGGCCGGAGTTGAAGGAGAGCAGCGGCGGAGGACGGGGCAGGCTCTGGCGGAGGCAGCGGTGGCTAGGGCTACGTGCGTCTTGGGGTGTGGATCGGAGGAGGAAGAGCGACCCCCTTTTTAATACATGGGGGGACTTTTTAGTCGGGTTGAGTGTAGCGAGCACCGGGACTAAAAGGCCTTTAGTCCCCAGGGCGATGAGTGCCTTGCAGGGACTAAAGGTACACCTTTAGTCGATGCGTACCACCGCCCCGGGACTAAAAGGTAACAACAGTCGGTTGGTATTACCAGCAGGGACTAAAAGTTTCCTCCCCCGCAGATTTAACATGTATTATTTTTTGTTTATCTATGCTATTTCTAAATAGATTATTTTGTTAATTGCATAGTAAATAAAAAATGAGTATTAATTTCTTAAAAAAAAAAGAGTTCTATTTTATTTTATGTAGTTACTTATTTGAAAAATTGGGACATAAAATCTTTTCATCCCTTATAATAACAAACACAAATATTAAAATAATTAGTATTTTGTTAATGCAAAAATGTTTAACTTATTTAAAATACTTTAAAATAGTTGTATTCAATAGGAAATTTGTTTTTGCATTATTTTAACGTAAATTTTGTTCATGTATCACTATTTATCTCCAAAATAGATTGATATCATGATATTCACCATTAAATTGAATTATTTTTCAATCCAGCTGTTTACATTAAATTATTTTTGTTTATCTATGCTATTTCTAAATAGATTGTTTTTGTTAATTGCATAGTACATAAAAGAATGGGTATTTATTTCTTAAAAAATAACAGTTCTATTTACTTATTTGGAAAACTTTGCCTTCTCTAATTGCGGTGGCGGCTATACCCATCAGAGACATAACCTTTAGACCGGTTTGTGTTGTGGCAGGGACTAAAGTGTATTTGGCCTGGCCGTTGAGATTACAATTTCTTATTTATTTATGCTTACAATAATTAGTTTAATTTTGTTAATTGCATAGTAAATAAAATATTAGGTATTAATTTGTTAAAAAATAACAGTTCCATTTCTTTTTTGTCTAATTGCTTTCATAATAAATTTGGGAACATAAATTCTTTCCATCCCTTATAATAGCAAACTTAAATATGAAATCTTTCCATCCCACATGTCATGTCAATATTTGAAATGATATAAAATAGGAGAAAACTAATATAAACATCTTATGTTACAATTGTCACATACACATACTCTAATACACTCTATTTATTAGGCGGGCACAGTAGTGATCTTCTTTTTGACATATGTTCCTTGGTCATGATCTTGGCGTAACCATGGAGTGTCCTCGGCATTTATCATGATGCTCGGATCTTTGGTCACATTGAAAGGGTGATTCGGTCATCCTGTAGCGTCCAGCCTCCTCGAGGCGGGCCAGCTTACATCGGCAGGCTTTAATAGGACCAATCGCCCTCCTGAGACCAACACTAGTCTTTTCTGCGCACTTTGTCCTCACTCATGCGCATCAGGGAGCATGAATCCGGTCGGTCACCATCTGAAATTGCTCCAGGCCAAGCATGCTTACCTTGAAGTTCTTCCGAGATGAGCTTCGGAAAAGAAGTTGCAACTTATTGGTATAAGTATCATATTAATCCTATTAAATACAGGGCCGGGTGTTACACCTATCCTACCATCGAAGATGATAGAGGCAGAAATTTGAATGATGCGTGTGACACGAGGGCCGTGCGACTCAGAATCAAGTTATCATGAATCATCGGATCGTGGCGAGCCAGCGTCGATCTTTATCTAATAAATGCGCCCCTCAGGAAGTCGGGGTTTGTTGCGTATTAGCTCTAGAATTACTACGGTTATCAAGTAGCACGTACCATCAAACAAACTATAAGCGATTTAATACATTCGCGGTTTCCGCAGTTCGAATTAGTTCATACTTGCACATGCATGGCTTAATCTTTGAGACAAGCATATGACTCTTTGGCGGGATCAACCCGGTATGCGTCCTCATCGACAAGCTAAGCGCCGGCATCGCCTGAACATCGGTACGAGCTAGGTATCGTTATTTTTAAGCGGACTCACTCTTAGGCGCGGGGTGGCAAAGCCCCCCAGAGCCTTCACCCGTCGGCCACATCCGAGACCAAAAGCACAGCGAGGTGTCCTTGGTGGTACCCGTTCTTAGCGAGCGAGACCACGAGGCAGCGCCCATGGCGCTTTAAAACCCGTCGAGCCACACCCGGGGGGTGCTCGGCGAAGGCAGCGTGTAGCGAATGCAACTTCCGTGGAGCGGGATGGCGGCAAGCACTTGTCGTGGCGGAGGGCAGCAGTGCTCGCCTGGCGAAGGAACCGCGGCGCTAGGAGTCGGCCGCGCGTCGGCGGGGGTCCTCCTAGCGATCCGCGAGTCCAAAGACAACTTCGAGGCGCCCGGCGTAGCCACGGCAGTTAAGCCACCCAAAAGCATCCCTCGCTGCTAGCGCACGGTGAGTCTACTTGCAAGGGGCGGCAGCAGAAGTTCCACGAGGCTGAGAGCAGCAACCCGTACCAACCAACAGAAGCGATAGCAGAAGGTCCACGAGGCGAGAGCAACTAGCCGTACCAACCAACCCGACCCGATCAACCAGCGAAATGTTTTTGGGAACATGGACTAAGAGCGTGCGGTAAAAGCTTGCGAGGTTGCTCGTATGTTTGAGTCGTGGCCCCTCGGCCACCTCCCTCGTGGCCCGGCGGCCGCGGCCGCCGAAAGCAAGCCGCCCGCGGAGCCACCGGCCGCCAAAGGTCGGCGGCGTCATAGCGCTGATCCGGTTGTGGCCCCCACTGCGCCTCCTGCCGGCCCGGCCCCGGCCAGCGGCGGCCCACCGCCAAAAGCCACCCGGCCGCCCACGAGGGCCGTCATCGCTGACAACCCAACCTCCCGGCCCGGCTGCGGCCGAGAAGCAAGCGCCGCCTTTGGCTTCCAGGCCCGCCCGAAGACCCCGAGCATAAACCTCTCGCTAGCCCCCCGCCAAACGGCCAACAGCGGCAGCGGCCCCGAAGCGAGCCCGCCTTTGGCTGGCCAAGCCAAAAGGAGGCCATGAGCTACCACACGACTGGCCTCCGAGGCCAGCCAGGCAACCCGCAGCAGCCCGCCGAAGCAGGCCGCCGAAAATACCAGCCAGCCATGGTGGAGGCATGGTCGTAGCCACACTTGGCCCCACCTCCAACCGGTGCCGGCCAGCGGCAGCCCACCCGCCGGGGGCCGCCGAGGCTACCGGCCAACCAAGGGCCGTGTGAGTTCCCCCCCAAAACATTAGCCACGTATGCGGCCACCGAGAGCAAAGGCGTCCGGCCAGCGTTAGCCAGCCATAGCCACCCAGCAGCCGCATGATGGCTAGCCATGAATGGCGGGGCCAGCCACGGCCAGCCGTTTATATGGCTGGCCGCGGCCAGGCTGGCGCCGCAGTCGTCTGGAGAAACTGCAGTGATGTCAAGTGGTTCCCCCATTTCTCAACGGCCGCAACCCCTCACCCCCTACTATACGAGGAGGGCATCCCCCTCCGAGAAGTTTAAGCGATTTTCCTTCACAAAACGTACACGTTTTGGAGGACATCAGAAATCCTTGTGACTTTTCAGTTTCCGGTGTTTTGCTCAGGGCAGCCGGTGTCGTCTCGCGGTCGCTTATTTTGTAAACTTATTCTCGGGATGGACCCAAGCTTGGACTTGGGGGTGTGGGAAAGCCCCCATGGGTGGGTTCCTCGGGCTCCGTTGGCCACCCGGTGGGGCGGGTCCAGCGGACCCGTTCGTGGCCGTCGTGGGCCCGTGTTGGCGCTGTTTTGGCGGATTCGTGGCGATGTTGGCCCGTGTGATTTTGTCCGTTCTCGTCGGCGTTTTCACCGGTTCCGCCGCTCTCCACATAGAGGGGACTTAGCCATTATTTCACCGCTGGTCGGGCTGTTAAATGGCCCGTTCTTGGCCGTCGTGGCGTGTGTGGGCCGTGTTGCGTCAGGTGGCCCGTTTTGGCTCGTTCTGCGTCATGTTTTCCACGGTTCACTTCGGCGCTCTCCGCGTAGAGGGACTTAGCCATTCTATCACTGCTCCTCGGGCCCGTTGTGGCCCATTTCCACGCCCGCGTAACCCCGCCGGTCTTCTCATGGCCTCCCATAACCGCGTCGAACCCGTTTATGGGCTGCCCACCGCCACATGGCGTGAAGGGGACTTGGCTTTCTAAGTGGATTTGGGCACTATGTAGTGACTTGGGGACTTAGCCACTTTTGGCGTCCATCAGTACAAGCTTGTACGTGCCCCTCTCCATCCCACTTGTCTTTAGCGCAACCATTCATCCAACTTGCCCTATGGGTGAATTAGGTGGCACATTACCTGGCGTGCATCAGCACTTGCCATGTAGGTAGGTGGCCTTGCTACTCTGCATTGGGACTTAGCGGATTAGGTGAGCCCGCTTTGCCACACAACCATGCATCACACTTGCCACTATGTAGTGACTTGGGGACTTAGCCCGTTTTCACGGCACTTGGGGACTTGGCGATTTTGTGGCACTTTCGGTGACTTAGCCCGATTTTAAGTGGCACTTTCGGTGACTTAGCCGTTGCCCGTCCGGAAGAATCGCGGCGGTAATGTTTGACCACCCCAGGTGGGGGTGGAGGGGGGAGGGACGAATCCGTGCGGCCAGCGGGGCTGGATCTCGGTGGATCGTGGCAGCAAAGGCCCACTCACGCCGCCTGGCAATGCCCCTTAGCATTTTAAAATCGTGCGGAGATTCGGCTGGCCGATTGGGGGAGGGAACTTCGGCCGCCCGGCGATGCGTCGGCCCGGGCGGGCTGAGCCAATGGCACGGGCCCTTGGGGCGCGAACGCCTGCCCCTATTGGGTCGGGCGGCCGGCGAGAGCAGGCGGTTGCTGGCTTGGATTTCGACTTAGGCGTTCGGTCATAATCCGGCACCGCGGTTGCTTCGCGCCAGGCTTTTCAACCAAGCGCGATGACCAATTGTGTGAATCAATGGTTCCTCTCGTACTAGGTTGAATTACTATCGTAGCACGGTCATCGGTAGGGTAAACTAACCTGTCTCACGGTCTAAACCCTGCTCACGTTCCTGATTGGTGGGTGAACAATCCAACGCTTGAGGTCTGCTTCACAATGATAGGAAGAGCGGGCATCGAAGGATCAAAAAGCAACGTCGCTATGAGCGGCAGGGGCGCCACAACCCGATTATCCACGTGGTAACTTTTAGAGCACCTCTATCTTCAAACTCGAGAAGGTCTAAAGGATCGATAGGCCAGCTTTCCGCGGTTATTATTAGTTGGAAATCGGAATCAAGCGAGCTTTTTACCCTTTTGTTCCCTGCGAGATTTACGTTCTCGTTGAGCTCATCTTAGGACACTGCGTTATCTTTTTTAACAGATGTGCCACCTTGACCAAACTCCCCAATGCGACAATGTCTTCGCTAGACCGGCCCAGGCAGTCGGTGTAAAAAAAGGAGAGCGTGCCCGCTTCCAACTCGTAGAATAAGTAAATAACGTTAAAGTATTGGTCTTTCACTTAGCCCAAAGGCTCCCACTTATCTACACCTCTCAAGTCATTTCACAAAGTCGGATAGAGTCGAAGCTCAACGGGGTCTTCTTTCTTGATTCTCAAACCCGTTCCTTAGTACGTGGTTTATTTGGATAGTAAACTGAGGGGCCGATGGGAATCTCGTTAATCCATTCATCTGCAGCGTCACTAATTAGATAATGAGGCATTTGGCTACAACAAAGAGGTCATAGTTACTCCCGCCGGTTACCAGCGCTTGGTTGAATTTCTTCGCTTTGACATTGAGCAACTGGGCGGAAAATCACATTGCGCGTCGGCATCCGCGAGACCATCGCAATGCTTTGTTTAATTAAGCGATCGGATTCCCCACTTGTCGTACCCGATTACGTCGATTTGTTGGCGCGGGAAAGGCCGGAGAAGGCGTTCGGTCCGTCCCGGCCGACCCGCTCGCCCGTGGCGATCATGGCGGCCAGCGAGTTCGGGCGGGACCCCCGGCCCAACCCTCGAGCCAATCCCTTTTTCGAAAGTTGCGAGGATCCGTTTGCCGACTTCCCGCGCGCACCACATTGTTCCATTGGCGGAGAACGTTCACCTTGGGGCGTGCGGTTATGAGTACGGCCGGCGTGGGCGGTGTTTGCTTTCGGTCCTCCGGTTACTCAGGGGCGCCAGGCTGCCGGCGTGCCGGTGCTCTTCCCGACATTTGGACCTACCTCAAATTTGAGCCAGATTCGAGGGGTGGCGGGCCGTTAGCGAAAAAAGATAACTCTTCCGAGGCGCGTCTCGGACTTAACGTCGCCGTCAACCGCCCACGTCGGCTCGAGAAATCTTAACCGATTCCCTTTTCGGGGATCGCGGACATCGCGCTGCTCTGCCGGGAATTACCAGATCCCTTAGGATCGAAGCTTACCCATGTGCAAGTGCCGTTCACATGGAACCTTTCTCCTCTTCGGCCTTCAAAGTTCTCATTTGAATATTTGCTACTACCACCAAGATCTGCAAGCGGCCGCTCATGAGGCTCGCCCGGGTTTTGCGGCGGCAGCCGCTGCCACTCCCCTCATGGGGCATGGCGCTCGCCCGGATGGCCCAGGGTGTGGGTCGCCACCGGCGCCATCCATTTTCCGGGGCTAGTTGATTGGCCCGGTGAGTTGTTACACTCTCTTAGCGGTTCGACTTCCATGACCACCGTCTGCTTGTCTTAATCGACCAACACCCTTTGTATTTGGGTTCTAGGTTACTTGTGATTCGGCAAGTAACCCGGCTTAGGTTATCCCGCATCGCTTGATTCGCTTACCAAAAATGGCCCACTTAGACTCAGATTCCATGGCGCGGCTCACGGGATGTAACACCGTGTTTTTGCATCATTTAAAAATCACTAGAAATTTGAACTTTTTATAATTTACAACAAATTAAAACTTGATTAGTTTATTTCCATAAAAACCATATTTAAAATGTTTTCCAAAACCCTTGCATTAAAATTCACCATATAAATCTTTTTATCCTTTCGGTTGACATGCTTGCTGTGTTTGATTAATTGCCTTGCTTGTTTAAAATACTTGTTTGATTGCTTGTATGTTTGTTCTAAATTTATTGTGGCACGAATAATTTCTCCTTGACCTCCTCCCAAATTCCTTGACACATTCCTTCCAAAATAGCTCCTTGACCAACTCCTTGACAAGCACCCTTGATCTCCATCTTGAATCCCCCTCTTAATCCTTTCAAATATGCCTAGTTTATTTTTTGGAAAAAAAATAAAAGGATTGGAAAAATGGAAATAGAATGTATGGGCTCAATCTCTCTCCCCTCTTCCCGCCCCTAGCACGGCTGCCTCCTCCGCTTCTTATTCCGGCAGGGGCTTGACAGGCGGCGTACACCGGCCAGCCGGCGCCCTTCCTCTTTCTCCCTTCCCCCCTCCCTTTCCTTTTCTCTTGGGCGGAATGCCCGGCGCAGCCAGCCAAGTCAACAGCAGCACTCCTCTTTCTCTCCTCCTCCTCCTCCTCCTTGACAAAGCAGCCCCATGTCATCATCATCTTCTACCTCTCGACAGCAGGTAGGAATCTGCGTCGTACGACCACCATCGCCTCCGGGCTTCTTTGTTACCGCCTCCGGCGGATAAGCACAAGGCGTCGCGGACCTGGACCCTTGGCCGTGCTTATCCACTCCGCATTCTGTGGCGTACGCAGCGGTGGCCGTTGCCACTTGCCTTCTTGATGCATGGCGGTGGCTAAGCGAGATATTTTCGGCGAACCACCGTGTGTGTGTAGTGTCGTCCAAGCGTGGCTCCCAAAATATCTCAACCAGCCTTAAATGGCGTTACGCCCACACCACGGCTATAAATAGCGGCGAAACCACATGGCCCGGCCATCCCTGATCGGCTCGAGCACCGCGAAGCTTGAAGGAGAAGCGAGGCGCAGGCTCCTTCTCTGCTTTGCCTAAAGCCGAGGCTTGGGTAGGCGCCTCCTCTTCCTTATACATTGCCCCTCGGGTTCCCTCTCCCTCTCTCTCCTTGCTATGCTCTCCTTCTCTGAGGCCAAGGCGCCCACGGCCAACAGAAACGTCCTTGCTTTCACCACGACCAACCGGCATACCCAGGCTTTTGCCTTGGCCGGTGTTCCTCTGCTCCCTCTCCCTTCCTCTCCTCTCCCTACCTCTCTCCCTTCCTTCCCTCCTTCCTCCTTTCTCTTCACTTCATTTTTTGCATCGGGTTATGGGCAATGGCGAGCGGGGAGGAAGAAGATGCTCCCATCTTGGAGTGCAACCAATGAGGGGGCACCACCTCTCCTTAGATGGGACTGC
>JADLZL010006951.1:0-81740 GCA_015844335.1 Chrysopogon serrulatus | reverse complement strand
GTGCTGGAACCTTGGTTCCCTTACCTAAAAAAAAATTATGGGTTGCGTGTTACATAAAGTAGTTCACGTTTGACTAAGTTTTTAGCAAATAATATTAGTATTTATGGCTTCAAATTAACTTATTATAAAAGTACATTTCGTAATTAATCTAATGTTGTTTATTTCTCTACAACTAAAAAGACTCGAGCGCTATCGTATCCCACTAATTAACCCCGCTTCCCCGCTAATTAACCCCGACGCTGCTTAACCCCCTCCTCCCGCTCCCGCCCGTGTGGAGAGCCTTTTACCTGTGCCATCAAGAAAGAGTTGCACTGCACCTGTGTGCCACTCGAAAGTTTTAACCGACCTTATGCCATCGCTCATCTTCGTTTTTACCTCTACGCCATTCCGTCCGTTTTTCATGCCTAACGGTGTCAACTAGGTGGGTGAAAGGACCAACTTACCCCTTAGTGGGGCCCATTCTCTTCTCTTTCTCCTCCTTCTCTCTCCTCTTTCTTCTCTCCATCTCAGGCAGAACACCGGCACGCGAGCCTCCTCCAAGTCTGCAGTTTGGTTAGCCATCCTCACACATACTGCACGCCGTCCGTCTATTGATTTCTCCTTATTTTTCGCCTAATTTCCAAGTGCTGCTGCAGCAGAAAAAAAAAAGCGTAGCAGGATCCCCTGTGTCCTGTTCCTGCTGCTAAATTCGAGTCGAGGTGAAACCTCTTCTTCCCCGTTTCTTCCTTTTGATCGATCGGTCTGCTGCGCAGGTTCTGAAGGTATTTAACTTCAGAAGAAAGAACACAGGCTTCCTCCTTGATCTACCGTTCTGAGTTCATCTGTTTTTTTTTTTTTTTTTTTTTTTTTTTACGAATTCTGAGTTCATCTGTTAGATACTACTGTCAACAAATTCCAGCTGTTTGCTTAGTTGGTCACATCTAGTTATACACCATAAGTACTCCGGTGTTTAGATTAAATCCTTTGGTCCGAGTGTTCGATTCATATCTTGCTTGCTCTGGTGGGACAACCAACAACTCTGAAACCAAGCGGTTAAAAAAATGGTTTTCTTCTTGTTGGATGCGGCCATGTTTCTGCTCTGCTTCGCCGTCGCGGGCGTCCACCACCAGCGACCGGCCAGCGGCGACGGGCCACCACCAGCGACCGGCCAGCGGCCACCGGGCGCGGCCCCCCACCTCCACCTCGCGGTCCGCCATGCCACCGCGTCTCGCGGTCCGCCCGCCCGCCTCCCTCTGCGCTGCCGCCTCCCTTTCATGGACGACCATCAGCGGTGGCGCCATGAGGAGGACGCCGAGGCCGAGGCTGCCGCGGCGCCGCCGCCCATGGCTGTCGCCTCCTCTCGCGCACCCATGGTTGTCGCCTCCTCGCCCAGCGCGCCCGTCCATAGCTGCCGCGGTGCAGCTCCGCGCGCACGCCCATGGCGGCAGCGGGCGGAGCTTCGCTTCGCGTGCCCATGTCGAAGCTCCCGCCGCGCCCGGCGCATGGAGGCTGCGGTGGAGCTTCGTCCCTCACGCGCCAATGGCGGCAGCGGGCGCGCCCGCCGCGCGCCCATGGCGGCGGCGGCGCTGCTCAGCGCCCATGGCGCCACGGCGAGCGGCGCTGCCGCCCATGGGGTCGGGCGGAGCTCGCTTCGCCGCCGCGCATGGGGCCGCGGTGGAGCTCGCCTCACGCCCATGGCGGCCGCGGCGCAGCTTCGCCCATGGCTGCCGCGGCGAAGCCGCGCGCCCATGGACCCGGTGGCCGACGCCGGCGCGGCGCTGCGGCGGCACCTCGCGACGCCGTGATGGACCAGTGAGCGCGGTCCCGGCGGTGCGGGCTATTGCAGTGCGGCCGTGCTCGCCATGCTCGACGCCATGCCACGCGACGGTCGGTGTTCAACGCCATGCTCGCCGGCTGCGTGCGGTGTTCTGCCTGAGATGGAGAGAAGAAAGAGGAGAGAGAAGGAGGAGAAAGAGAAGAGAATGGGCCCCACTAGGGGTAAGTTGGTCCTTTCACTCATCTAGTTGACACCGTTAGGCATGAAAATGGACGGAATGGCGTAGAGGTAAAAACGACGATGAACGATGGCACACGTGTCCGATTGAACTTTCGAAAGGGCACACAGGTGTCTGATGCAACTTTATTGATGGCATACGGGTAAAAGGCTGGAACCGCCGCCCCGCCCCGCCCCGCCCTGGGCCGCCTCGCACCCCGCCACCCGCTGACGATCCTGAGCGGCCGCCGCCGCCGCCGCTGGACGCCACGCAAGCCCGGAAGCCGGACGCCGCTTCTCGAAGCTTCGCGCACGACCCGAAGCGCCGCCGCGGGCAGCGCCGCCCGAAGCCGCGCCGCACAACCACCCTGACGACGTCCGCGCTGATCACCGCGCCACGACCCGAACACCCGCCACGGGCCGCGCCGCCGAAGCCAGGCGGCGCACAACCGCCTCGACGACGCCCGAAGCTCGATCCCCAGCGGCCGCCGCCGCCGCCGTTGGACGCCGGGCAACCGCCCCGACGGCGCCAAGCACGACCCCGACGAAGCCAGGCAGTGACGGTGATGCATGACTTCCTCTTCCTCCCCTCTCAAATCTGTAGGCCTTGGCCCTTGGCTACATCCTGTATCTATTGGCCTTGGCTACATCCTCCAATCAGGCCATCACTGACGTGTTTAGTGCTCAGGAATGCATTAGCGCATGCTTAGTGCTCAGGAATGCAAAAAAACTTCTATCAGCACCGAAAACAGCAGGCACAGCATTCTTTACTCTTTTCTGACTGAAGTGGTGTTGGTTTAGATGGAGGATAGTCATATGGCACTTGGTGGTTATCCATCATTTAGTGGTTGTCCATCATTTCTCCTTCTCAGTATGTATAAGAAAGAGGTAGCTCATCTTCTAGAGATTTTTCATCAATTACAATTCTAATAAGTTACTTGGTACAACTAACTGTTCTGGAAAAAAACATGTATCAGAAACTAGCAGCAACTTAGTTTGGTGGTTTTGTAGTTTGACAATGAAGCCTGTCATTGTAAAAATGGAATAAGAATGGAAGTAAATAAGTTTTGATCTTAAGTGAAAAAGTTTTAATTTTGAGAGGCATGTCTTCATTTGGCTATTTACTAATAATGCTTAGGAATTAGGAATCAAGAAATATTACAAATTACAAAAAAAAAAAAAAAAAAAATCTAGCACGGCCTCAGTCTTGATCAAGTTTATCTTGTATGCCTGACTATTTGGTTTAGGTAATATGTACCATTTGGTGAAGTTACTCTTAACTGCTGAGCTCAGTGTCCCATGTTTTTCTAAATATAAATTGCTCTCATGAATCAGGGTTTTTGGTTCATTTGTCAATGTAATGTCAGAAATTAGTGGTTTCATTTGTCAATGTACTGTCAGAAATGCAAGAGTATTAGTAAATTAATAGTAGGAAATCATGGGAGTAGTTGTGTATGATGACAATCTTGCTACTGGTGATTTTTTGAATTCTTGCTATTGGTGATTTTTTGGATGAGTATCAGTTTTGTCATTTGTCCTAGGATTTGAAGCATTCGAGTTTCTTTCTAGGTTCCGCTGCTGGAGCAGGGTGTGATGAAGGTAGGGCAGGGGTCCTAATCGACAACGTTGCCACTCCCAGGTTAGCTGAACTATCCACACACACTTTTTGTGTGCAACTCTTAGGTGAACAAAAAAATGGTGGGATATATGTTAGAGTTTCCAAGTGTAATACATGGATTGGTGCCATGTTGGTATTCATCTTCAATATCCTGACGTTTGTGACTTGTCTGAAACTTTTAATGTTACATATAAGTACGATCCCTTCCAAAGATGATCATTCGTACATGTGCACTACAGCCATCTGTTTTCCACCTCTGAAACTTTAGTAGTTTCCTTTTCCTAAGACATTCAAAATTTTCTGTTTTCATTCAGTCAAGGAACTTAGTTGGAGGAAACAAAAGTAGCACCAGAAACCTGAACTCTGATAGGCACAAACTCTGTTTTTGTTCACACTTGCTTGCATTTCTCAGTTTGGCAATTATTCTTCCCTACAATATCAAACCTGAATATAGTTGTGTTTTTTCTGTGTGTATCTACATCTCTTTTTTTCACTTGAAATGCTTGTTAAATGGGTGTATCTGCATCACTGAGAAAGTTAGTGTACAATGCCAAGTAAAAGCAGTTAATACTACCAATTATATGTTTGACTATGAGTGTGTTGGTAGAGTATACTGTCATTCTATGGCAAGTCACTGGTGGCTTTCTGTAGGCAACACCGTACCTATGGTCTACTGATGTAACGATACTCATTCTACCTATGGTACACATGATTCATTTGTAGGGATTATTACTAATTATTACAGTTATAAAGTCTGAAAAGTAAACTTTATTCTCTATTGGAAACATCTGGTTGTAAACAATGAAGACCATCCTTGCTCTATTTGGTTTATATGGATCTAAGAAAGCAGTATATTGATCCATCAAAACAATTGGGACCAATTCAATTAACAAAATAAATTTAGCCAAATAATATGTTAATATGACATACAGACCCTTTTTCTTCTTTCAGCAAGAGACTCCTTAGCTTTGATAAAGAAGAGGTATCCTCAGAAGAAAATATGAGGGTGGTTTCAGAGTGCAATTGAAATATCAGAACCTTTCCAGTAAAATTGCATCATGATATTCCTTTTTTAGAAAAAATGCTTCCTAGATAAAGAGACCTTAAGCAGAGTTGTTTGCACTGAAATTCCTTCCATACATGCTAGCTTGTTGGGAGCTAGGGAGGAATTCTCAGAGTTGGCAAATGTGTGAGTAGTCCAAGATAGCAAATTTATTTTAATTTTGTAATCAGCTACAGATTTTTTTTTTTTAAAAGCTATAGATAGTTTACTTTGGATAATTTCCAATTTGTCAAGATTTTCCAAATGGCTTCCTATAAATTATGCAGCTTAGCCCCAGTAGAAGAGCTGAATGATATGTGGTTCGAATCCTCATAAAAAATTCAATTACATTCTGCAGCTTGGCTATGATAGAAAAATAAGTGATCAGTAGAGCTGCATATGTCACAAGTTTCAGTAGAGCTGCATATTTCTACGGTTAGGCTCCACAACACTTAGGGAACAGACTCAATTTCATCTTGACAATGACATGGTCTGTATTCAGAACAAACTGACTAATGACACACCCCACCAAAGTTTTTGTCTTTCTTTAGGCATTTCTAACTGTTATTATCATGCATGGAGCTGAGAAGTACTATTCTGCTTCAGAAACCAGTAGGTCTGAACTTTTAACTAATGCAGTTGCAGAAGCAGTTCTCTCCTTAGGTTTGGTCCTCGAAGAAATAGCAATTCTCGGAGGATTTGCGATTTTGTATAAATTCTCACCAACAATTAACCTGCATTGGAGAAGGAGGCCTCACTGGACTAGAAGTACCTGAAGGCAAACAGCAACATTCTCGGAGGTACATATCTCAGTTTTTACTTGTGATTATGTAAAGTTACATGATTATTGTGAGCTTAGTTTTCACCACTCCTGATTTTAGACAATACAATGTAAGGAATTTTCTTACATGGTCTTGCTTTGTTTCTGTGATTAGCAAAGTAAAACATGGCATGCTATTAGTGAAGTTTGTGATTTCAAAGGTGATCCCTGGTTTAATTGATTGATGTTTAATATTGGTCTAATTCAATGGTGGCTCTGTGGCATTATAATCTAGGCCAACATGTAGCACTAACTAGCCCCTCTGCTGGCTAGCCCCTGCCCCCTCACGACAATCTGGTCATGCCGGCGGTGCTGTTCTTCTCACGCCCCTGTCTCCTCCTGCTAGATCTGCTCCTCTCCCATGGGCCACGGCAAAGCCCAAGCCCGTCCCCGCTTGACTCCATTCACTTCCCTGTTGGCTTGCTGGCTGCCTGCTGCGCTACGACGGCTTGCATGGGGCGGCGGCGGCGGCCGTCCGCGGGGCTTGTGACGGGCAGGCCGCATGGGGCGCATGGGTCTGGCTGCGGCTCCTGGCACTTTCCACGCGGGCAAGGGCCGTGGGGGCACAGCTGAGCGCGGGCCATGGCGACACGCCGAGCATCGGCTTCGTGCGGACTAGAAAAGCAAATTCAGAGAACCATCGACTTGGATCGGGGCTACATGCTGGACCGAAGGGACTCGCTTAAGTGTTGCTGCGATCTGCAGTGCCTCCTTGATCTTCCATCCGATGGGGTTTGGTAGCTGGTCATTGAATTGAATCGCAATGCCTAATTTCTCAATGAATGAAGAGTAAGTCCTATGTTAAGAAAATATCTCCAGGATTGTAATGCTAGACATTCCCATTTTGGTGTGTGCTGGGTAGATAGCATGTGGGTGTGAGCTTGCGTACCGATGATTCAGTTTGCAATTTGACATCCTCACCACCCACGTGCTATCAGTTTGCTGAGACATAGTGAGGAACTAAATTGTGACTGTTATCACTATGTTCGTCCTTTTTTACATTGGAAATATCTGAAACTTAACATTCTTCTATTGCTGTTGAACACAGATGTTTATATGCACTTTACATTGTCATAGGTACATAGACAGACTTGCAGTGCATTTAAGTGGTGAGAAATCACCCTGTGAATACTGATGTTCACCAATAGATGCAGGAAGTTGATGCTTGGAATCCTAAGATGTTCACGCTCATGCACATCCCACCCATGTACTTTAGCAATGTCTGGTTTCCCCACTGAAAGAACCTCTTAGACATCAGATAACTATTCAAGATGGATCAGTGATAAGGAGTACATTTGTCTTTGAAATAGTTATCAGTAAAGATTACAATCCATATAGAGTGCATTAAGGAGTATGATGCAGCTCAAATTGAGTTTTGGGAATAAGGGATATCACTATCCACCAATTACTTGGTTGACACACCTTGATGCAATTTGTGCTACTGTTTTTTCTTGCTTCAGCCAAATTAACTTTTCAAAAAATTCGATCCAGGCATGACATTAATTTCTACTGTCTGAAAATTATCACTTGAGAAATTAATTGCTATTTGCTTGTATGGAGTCCTTTTTGTGTCAGAATCCTTCTTGGCTCTGTTTTTATTTATAGATTCAGATCAATTAATTATCTGTAGTTCGCATTCAGCTTTTTTATTCACTTTTTGTGGTCATCGTTGTAGATCACCTCGTGTTCTCCATGGTGCATATGCTCCAATGACGCCACACAGTGCTTCAACTGGTATGCACCCATGGGCAAAGATTTGTGTTTCTATCAGTGCATTGTAGCTCCTTCTTTTGGATCTTTCTTTTGCTTGGAGGAAAATATTGCTGAAACCATGACGTAGTTAATGGACTTTGCTTGGAATATCCCTCGTTCCTGATACCCTGCCTGGGCATCACTCACTTTCCCTTCAATCTTCAACTCTTACTTTCCTTGGAATAACGAATCAACCTACTAGCCATTCCTTGGAATAACGAATCAACCTACCTGCTGTCAAAGCAAGTTCTTCCATCTTATCTTCTTCTTTGCACTTCCTTTCCTTGGAATAACGAATCCCACTACCTGCTGGTTTGGATAAGCAAGGACGGACTGACTTCCCTCTTTTCTTAGTCGGATGTATTGAAGCTGCCTATCCTGAATGTGGGCAAATCAGTCTTCTTCAGAATCGCAGAAATAGGGAGATAGCTCAGATTCAGGTTACGTGTTCATAGTTTCAGGTTTCTCAACAATTTTGATCACAGAGTAAAGAGTCCTAAGCAATTTTCAGGTTCAGGCCAATGAACCGTGATAAGATACAAGGGGTCTACTGTTAGCCTTTCCCCTCCCATTTCTTTGTCGATACTTGGCTTGCTGCTTAGCCACTTAAGTAAATGATGAGCTGTCTTTATTTGGTGCTTTGGTGTTCTTGCCATATCACCACTAGGAGCTCGCTGAATAAACTCACTTAGGAGAAAGCACTGATGTTTCCTAGAATGTCATGAATTACTGTGTGATGGAGTAGTGTAATAAGTCCGGGGATTCCTATTATTATCTTGGCATATGTGTATCACCGGAGTTTGATGATGGTTATTAGATTGTTGTTCTCTTATTTGGGACCTTAGCAGTTTTGTCGCACTTTGAACTTAAATTGGGGTTGAAATAATAGCAAAATTTGCCAAATATATTTGACAAAACTTAACCATTTTTTGGGTCAAAATACAATATAAATGTCTTACTCCAAATCAGGGGTAAAATCATAAATAGCCATAAAACCAGGGGCAAAGTCAGTGGTCATATTTATCCTTTTGTACAAAAGTTGAGACTGTTAGGGGAGGATGACAGAATAGGGGCAAAGTGATACTTCGTTTTGAAAACACAGGGGTAAATTCACAAAGTAAAGAAAATAGGGGCTAAATTACAATTTCAATACAAAATCGTGATCTTGCCCCCGTCCAGCGACCAATTGTGATTTTACTCTTATTTTTTCAACTTTGTGATGTTGCCCTTGCAATATTTGATTTCCACTTATACCAATGCTGCAAACTAATAGAACATGTGTCACTTTAGTTCCATTATTGGCATCATCATTGTTCTGTAAGAAGAAGCAAATTGAGTTAACATAGTTTTTTTCACCCATAGCAGCGCACGGCCATTGGCTATAATACTATATTGATCAAATATCCCCATGTTTTTTATATCATTTACTCCCATACTTTAGAATAGTTTGTTAAGACATGGTGTCGAGTTCAATCCCAACATAAATTTAAAATGCATGACCCGCTCGTTGGATAAATCTTCAAGCATCCTTACCAATATGAATTCGAGTAGAGCGTGTGCAGCCGTGCTGTACAGTTTGATTACAAGATGAATGAGAACGCATGCCACGATTATTGAATAAATCTTTTTTAACATCATTGTCGTCCCAAGTGGCTGGACTGCAAACTATACGTTCATTAAGCAACGCACGGGCATTTTTCCTAGTGACATTACAAAAGTTTATAATTTTTTATCTATAATTAGTCAAACTTGGTATACTAAAACATGCTACTATGCTAGAATTGCATATTTTCTGGAACGGATGGAGTAATACACATGCTTCTCTCGTTAGCACGGTACTAACTACTAAGAACTTGGTTCAGACTTCAGAGCTGTCAGTGCCTTAGTGGGAGTGGCCTTTTGTTGATGATGGTTCTGTTTCTCTCGTGTAGTTCAGCGACTATAGACAGTGGTTACACTAAAAATTATTATGCCTTGGATTTTTTCCCCTTAAAGTTTAACAAGCTGCGAGATGTTACTCAAATCACGACAGCTACCAGAACTCTGCATCGAACAATAATTGTAAAGCGTGCAATATAATCTGCTTCTCTTGTCCTATCGGGTGTAATTATGTTAAGTTCAGTCCAATTCCAATTCAATCTTCAGCTGAAGTCCTTGCATCATTTTGCAGGATGAGGAGAGGATGTCTGCATTACTGAAGTCCTACGCTGCTCACGGGCTCCGCCGATGGCACGGCCAAGGTGTGGCGGTGGGGTGCCAAGGGGGAGATACACGTCGCCTGTATGCCACCTCTCCTCGGCCTGCGCCCGTGGCGCGCTGCTGCTTGCTAAGGCTGTCCGCATCGCAGGACGGTAAACAATCCTCAGGATTGTTTTACCGAATGAAACCCCATGGCGGGGTACACTATCGGTATAGCGCATCCTCTATCGTCATCTCCGTCCGCCAAATTTCTAGTGACACCGAGCATGAGGTTGAACACTAGTACAGAAATGATTTTGAGAGGCGGTGTCATTTTATTAACCGTGGCGGTTATATAATTCAACTGCCTCATAAAATCATGCGATTTTCGATGGCAGGTATTTTTTTTATTTACCGTGGCGGTTATTATTGACCGCCACGGTGGTCAATAATAACCACCACGGTAAACCTATTCTTGATGGCGGCCACTCCGCAACGCTCGCCAAAAAACAATAGGCCCAGCGGTGAGCCCAACTACACCCATATTACTAGGCTCATATATAATTGGGCACTTAGGGTTCCTCGGTATCACTTCATTCTCTCCCAGCACCTCTGTTCTCTCACGCAGCTCCTCCATCTCCCTCCTCGTTCTCCTTACGTCACGTGCGGGGCAACCCCCACCCATGGCGGCGGCGAGCGCAGCGGCGGCACGTGGGGCGACTCCACCGAGGCGTGCGCGGGGCGGCCCCAACCACGGTGGCCTTTAAGGGCTCTCGCTACATCCTCCCCAGCACCGCGGCGTCAAGGTGCGGCCATCCCTCCAGTGGCGAAGCGCGGAGGTGTGGCCCCTTCCACCGGCGGCGGCGCGGATCTACCTCAGCGGGCAGCGGCGCAGACCTACCTCGGCAGCGGTGGCACGGACCTACCTTGTCGGACAGGCGACTCCCTAGATCTGGCGTGGGGCAGGGCGCTTCTCCGCCGGCACGGTTGTCTTCGAGCAGGGGCAGTGCGGATCTACGCGTGGGGCAGCTGGCTCTCCTTCGGGGCGGTCATTTCTAAGCAGCAGGTGTGGCGTTCTTCCTCCTCCAGATCCTGACAGGGCGGTGGCGGATCCAGGGGCGGTCATCTTCGAGCAGATCTCCGAGCAGGGCGACGATAGATCTAGGCCCGACGGGCGCTCCTCCACCAAATCCAGGCAGGGTGGCAGGGAATCCAAGCCCGGTCGGTGCTCCTCCAGAGATCTGGCGGTGGGGGAGGGCACATGCGGCAGCTGGCGCGGCAGCCCATGTATGGGCTCATCGGGCCTATGGATGGGCCTATGGATGGGCTCAGTGAGCTCATCGTTGGGTTTTCTTTTTCTTTGTTTTTGAATTGATTAACCATGGTGGTTAAATTAACTGCCACAGTTAATCTTGCTTAACCGTGACATATAGTCCATGGCGGTTGATAAAAACACCACGGTAAATGCCAAATGAGCGTCATCGTTAATATTACTGTAGTAGTGACAGTCTCAATAGTGCGAGGCCAGCTGCCAATACAACTATCACTAAGCTCATTAGTCGTTGTTTTCCTCCAAGACTTATGATCTGGACCCTTGTCTCCATAAGTAATGCATGCTTTGTTATACAAAAAGAAATGTGAGTTATTTCAAGCTCCTAAGGCGTCAGCAACATTTGAAGAGAATGTTAATACCAAATATGTAGAGAAAGAATAGGTATAATGGATCGCCAATTCCCAGAGCAGAGAGACACCAAACAATGCTGTCGTTTGGTCTCTAGTCTTGTTAGTTTATTTCTCTAAGACTTCATTACACCTCTATTATAACAACATCATGGTACCTTAAGGTACTTTTGTTTTGTACATCTTGTGAATTTCAGATATGAGACAATCCCTGAGGTAGTTTAACCCACTGAGCGATCTATTTTTATTTTTTTCTAAACCTCTAAGACTATAACTTTTTTCCAGCAAGCACTCAGCTTCACTAGGAAGCACCGAACCGTTCTTTGGCCCATGCTGCTTTAGGATAACATTTTTCTATACCATCCAATCAAAATAAAACCCTGTGATATAAAAGCATAGAAATAGTTAGATAGAGGACAAAAAACTATAAATAATACTACTATATCTCATATATTCTTATTATCATTATAGTATACAATATATGTCATTAATTATATATGTCAAAAGAAAAAAACACATAGGTACAAACAACATGGTACCATCTATTTGGATCTGCTTTTCATCAATCAGTTGATAGCTCGTAATAGGAAATGACTCATATAGTCTATTACTGTTTGAGGCTCCAATGATCATATTGAATTTGGCATTCTTACAAAATTCAAATGGTTTAGTTTCTCGTAATGTTCTGCATTCCGTGGTGGACTTGACTACTTGTGCAACGCCAAGCATGCATGTAAAAGTACAAAAGCTGAACCGTATGCAAGCTAAAGAATTGAAAGTTAGCTAAATTATTATACCTCCTGCATAATTTGGTTGCCGTTGAAAGATTAATATTTAACTAATCCACACAGTACAAAAGAATGGCTAAGTACAGTCAGTAAATATTTTGATACGCTTCACATTGTCTATCATGTTACTTGGAGTATATAGTGCCGATAAGTCTTTAGCATAAGCACTAACAAATAGTAGAACTAGATAATAAATTTATATTGAGAGGCATATAATGCATATTACCTTCTTCTTCTTTCCAACTCTGAGGATAGACGCAACATAAGATATGTTGCTACTGCAATTTACTTTTCCTCAGCATTTTCTTCTATCAATTTTTTATTTAAATCTTTAAAAATGTCCTCAATATGACCCTACAATGGTGATGTAAAAAATTAGCTACACATATATGCTAACTAAATATCTCCATGAAACACATGATGAAGTTTCTCTCACCTTCAGGTTTCATGCTAATCCAAATTTTTGTTTGTTAGACTGGGCTGTCAATTTTTTTTTAATAATTTGGTATATCGATGCCTTGGCGGATAGTCGGAAAGCCAAAATGCCACCCATGTTACCGCCTTGTCATGGTTAACTCCTTTCCATCTATAGGACATATGACCAAAGTTGATATATTTAGCAATCATCTTTATGAATGTTGATTAGACATAAAAGGATAAATTTTAAAAGTTCCATGATACCTCTGATCCAGAGGACAGTCTGGAATTTTTTCCCCTTCTCCAATATTTAGTGTGATATCGCTTAGCAACACCTCGGGTATAATTCTTCCCTCCTAAAACAATGCAATAGGCATCAAAATAGCGGTACTGACTATAACAGAAAAAAGAAATATTCTAAGGGCCTACTGTATATGCACCTTTAGATTGTCACTCTGTGGAATAAATATGTATGGTCCTAAAATTCTAAAATTGGAAACCTAAAAAGTTAATTAGAGATCATGAATACATCTAAGCAAAATTAAAGAGGGGTCACTTTTGCTATTTTTATTCAAAAAATTTAGTTGGATATATGAAGGAGAGATCTATGTAGATTGCAAAGTATAAGTTTTCCAACTATTTATTTTAACAATGCAGAAAACAAACCTCTACACTTGAATCGTTCACTGTGGCAAAGTTGTACAGTTTCTCTTGCAAACTCTCCATTTCCTTCAACTTTTCTTTCTTCTGAAGATTTTTTTTTTTTTCATATTATGATAATGTAGACATGATAGCCTATCGTCTCCTGCTATACTCTAGTTGTCAACATAAAAACTACTTGTGTAATTTCTTTGAGAACAAAATGAGTACAGAATGCCAATTCATAAACAGTTACCGTTGAAGTCATTTGTTCTATCCTCTCATGCTCCTCTTCGAGGTACCCTTTTATTTTGCTCAGATCACAAAGCTTAAGTTTTTATATCTTGTGGCCTTTACCAAGAATTGTTTTCCAATCATCAAAGAAATTTTCATTAAATCTTTCAAAGATTTTATATTTTTTCTTTAGAATTGCCACCTGAATGTATAGGGTTATGATCTGCGACACAGTTAGAAGATGAATAACTATATTAATAGCAAAGTTACAACCATTTAGCTTAGAAAAAACCTATATGAGGTAGGACAAAAAGTCGTTGGCACACACCATATAGCCATACGGTGTGCTAGCAGGCCTCTAGTTAGTTGCAAAGTGAATTATAAAAAGGTTAACTATCATCATATTACCTCCCCTTGTTTGGGTGTCAGAAAAACAGGTTCCCCATCATATATCACTGGCCTGCAATGTGGCTTATATGGCGGGAAATAACACACCATGATGGGATAACTTATCCGGCGATGTTTTTTATTTAGTTTTTCCCTTTTCATGTTCTGTGTTGCCGCCAACTTGCCCTGAAAATATATTACAAAACATCATCATATAAGGTGAGAGCTTCTTTCTTTTAGGAAAAAATTATAGTAGCCTTGTGACATGATGATAAGATGCATAAACTATAGATTTCATATAAAAAACTAATATTGTCAGCAGCGCTGGAGTAGGCGACTAGCCCAGACGTACCAATGCAGCTTCTACTATAGTCATAGAGGACTCGCTCATATAGTCTACTAGAGAAATAGCTCTCATACTATATTATGGCGCAGAAAATATTTAGAACTGACTTTAGGTATAATTTGAAAAAATAAGCAGCTAGCTTGCTATTGGACAACTCAATTATTGGACAACTCACAAATTATAATATGCATTTTCTTTGCTAATTGCTATTGTGCAAAAGATAAGTATTAAAATCTAAATTTTATAAAATTGTATATGACTACTTGACAACGCATAGAAAAAGAGGTGGAAAAGTGGAATAAAACTAAATGAAACAACGCAATACATCATCCATGACCATAAGTCTCAATCGATAAAAACATATAATGATAGTACGTAAAGAATTCTCATCCGTAGCTCATCTATTACTCGGTATTAGTGAATTGTAAAAGAAGTTATCGTAATAATATATCCATGTGGGGTCTTGTTTTGAAGAGTTTTTTTGCGAGGAACACCATGGTGCAATTGGATTTTAATTACAATACTTGGTTTAGGTGCTATAACTTTTTTTATATTTCAAAAAATAGCTAGTGGGAGATAATGAATTAAGACTAAGTGGGGGTAACTCCTTTGATGACATCATCATACATCACGTTTTGAAAATCCTCATTTTTGATTGGAGGAGACCCCTTAGTGGGTCTTAGGATTATAGGAGTATAGGATTACTGTTCGAGGCTCCAATGATCATATTAAATTTGGCATTCGTACAAAATTCAAATGGTTTAGTTTCTCGTAATGTTTTGCATTCTGTGGTGGACTTGACTACTTGTACAACGCCAAGCATGCATGTAAAAGTACAAAAGCTGAACCGTATGCAAGCTAAAGAATTGAAAGTTTGCTAAATTATTATACCTCCTACACACCATAACTATTCTCTAATTCTAATGAAGCATCAAAGTGAAATCGAACCATAGCTATCAGTAGCATTAATTTAAAAGGATGTACTATACCGACCTCTACGCCGACCGCAGGAGATACTTTTCATATACCATCCAATCAAAATAAGACCCTATGATATAAAAGCATAAAAGTAGTCAGAATAATACCATTATATCTAATATTCACATGTGGTATATGTTATTATACTGAAAGAAAGAAACAAACAATATGGTACCATCTTGTTGAATATGTTTTTCCCTAATTGATTCATAACACGTAATAGGAATAAAGGACTCGCTCATATATCTATCTTATAAGAAAAGCATGGCAAAAACTCATGTATCTATTATCGTTCGAGGCTCCAATAGTCATGTAAAATTTGACATTCTTATAAAATTTAGATGGTTTTATTTCACATTGTTTTGCATTCTTTGGTGGACTTGACTACTTGACCAGTGAAAAAAATTACTATAATCCAATGCCAAGCATGCATGTAAAAGTACAAAAGCTGAACCGTATGCAAGCTAACGAATTCCTAAATTATTATACCTCCTGCATGATTTGGTTGCCGTGAAAAGATTAATACTTAATTAATACACATGGTACAAAAGAATGGCTAACTACCGTCTATGGAAGCAGAGGGATGTATTAGTCAATATTTTGAAATGCTTTATATTTCCTACTCCCTCCGTTCCAGAAAATATGCAATTCTAGCACAGTAGCATGTTTTAGTATATCAAATTTGACTAATTATAGATAAAAAATGATAAACTTTTGTAATGTCAAATAAACACCATTAAATTAATTATGAAATGTACTTTTGTAATAAATCAATTTGAAGCCATAGATACTAATATTATTTGCTAAAAATTTAGTCAAACGTGGACTACTTTACGTGGCACGCAACCCATAGTTGCATGTTTTTTAGAACGGAGGGAGTATTATATTACTTGAGCATATATTGCCGATAAAGCCTTTAACATAAGTATTCACAAGCAAAGTATAAAATAACAGACTAAGCCCTTAGCAGTTGTGACTCCCAAAGGCTAAGAAAGGCTACAGCCGGCTAAGTAGCGAGCTAAACCATAACCAATGGCGGAGCCAAGGAGGTGCCAGTAGGGGCCCTGCCCCCCCCCCACCCCCCTAAAACAATGAAATTTTTTTTACAATAGAAAAAAAAAATTCATTTATACCTCTTAAAAATCAATTATACATTTCAAAATTCAATTATACATCATAAAAATTTCTCTTTTCACCTACTTTTCATGATAGTATTGTGATTTTGATTATAAATACTAAATATATATGTAAAATACTATAGAGTCATATACTAATTATATATATATATATGTTGTATTTATAATGTATCAACTATTGCTTGGTCCCTCTTATTCAAAAATCCTGGTTCTGCCACTTGCCCTGGTTAAAAAAAACAGAGAAAATAATAGAGAAAAAAGAGAAGAGTTTGAAGAATCTTTTGGTGGCTAGCACATGGCCGTCGCAGCAACAGGCCACAGCATCAGGCGCTGCTGTTTCAAGCTTCCAATGGATAGGAATCCTGGTGATTTGGGCCAGCTGGGCTGAGAAAAATGAAAGCCCAAGTAGAATAGCTACGCTAAGTTGGCATCCATTCAGCGTATTTAGCGCGCTATTAGCTGCTAATAGTGGAAATAAAAGCTTTAGCACCAAATTTGTCGTAGCCTAGCATCTTACCTCCAGAACCGCAAAATCCCGCTATTTAGAACTTTGCTTATTTGTCAGAAGTAGTAAAAGCAGATTAAAAAACTATTAACCACTCACGTCAGTCTATCAACTAGTCATAAATAATTAAAAAAATGTGTTGTAGAGTTCTTGGTGTGTCCAAGAAAGAAGGAAAGGCGGAGACAACACCATACCACACAGTTGTGTAGCCTGTTGCCGTGGTTGTTTGTCAGGGGGCTTTTTCTTATTTTTCCTCCTCATCTCGGCTTTGCTTTGACTTTAAGCTTCGATGAGTGCAAGCACCTTAATGGCCTTCAACTAAGCACCTGTGGTCTCTAAATCTCGAACCTGCAGGTGCAAGGCAAGCGCTTTGCATAGCAGAGAAAAGAAATGAGACAGATAAATATTTTCTATGTATGGGGAACAAATAAGTAAGAGGGGCTGGTACCTGTAGGTAGTACCAAAGACGAACCTGCACCCGAGCCGTTTGCTATCGGGCCAGTGATCGATTGAAATGGTGAGAAAGGTAGAAATGTCTGCCAACCACAACCACTTGGGTGGGGGAAGTGTAGACCGTAAATTAAAAAGGATGAAGATGTTGGTTATGTGGTTTGAACTTGATTGAAGGCGGGAGGAGAGGTAGCAAGCTGAGATGAGCTTTGAATAATGGCGAGCGAGAGCAAGGGACTCGGTCGACGCGTACCAACATTTGAGCGCATGCCTGAGCCCACCGCTGCCAGCAACACTGGGACCCGCTTGAGGACGGCACGCCCACGCGCTGCCTCTGGCAGCGGCGTCAGCTAGCTAGCTACCTATCCGCTCCCGGCTCGGCGGTGTAGCAAGATCGCATCAAGTTGCAAGAAGGCCGGCCATGCTGTGGTTGCGACTTGGCTATTCCGTGGCGTGCATGTCTCTGTCTGTACCCAGTGGCACCAGAGATTTCTGTACACCCGTGTGTTGCACCGAGCTAGTACACTCCAAGCGTCGTCAAATCCCCATCAATCTGAAAGATAACAGGAGCCTATACCTGCCACTACACTCCTCTCCGTAACTTGGCTGCAGCTGCACGGACGGTCGACACATGCATTGGCAGGGCATGGCCATCGCACGAAGCACTGGCCTTGGCCTCTCTGCATGCAGCAGCCCCGGCCTTGGATTCCACATTCCCGCGTGCAAGCCTGTTTTATTTAATAAAAAGTACAGAAAAAGAAAATCTGTTTTCGGCCTTTATTAGATTGTGCCGTCGCTTTTTATTGCAGTGGACTCCTGGGTGCTCGTGCCTTCGTTGCAAGCCTATCCCTACCGCTCAGGAAGCATAATGTTTTTTTACTTTATATATATATATATATATACTCCCTCCATATAGGAAATACAAGTCGTTTAGGACATGATTGTGATTACCAAGGAGTCATTAATTAAGGTTTTTTTTCCCTGTCTACCCCTAATAAATATAGTCAGGTGCATCCTCTAGCACATGAAGCAAGCAAGGTTTGACTGGCTAGCACAGCGCGGTAACTGTGCCAGGTCCCAGGCTCGAAGCCTAGCGGCTGCATTTTTTGTGAAATCCCATTATTTTGCATGGCGCTACAGCCTTGGCACGAGAAACGAAGCGGGCACATTAAGGGCAGCAGCACATTTAATCACGCATGGCGTGGGAGCCGGAGCGACCGCATGCAAGGGCAGAGGCGTCCAAAATGGCGATTAATCCTCAGAACGACATCCTTTCAGCAACTTTGTAAATTGGCTAGAACGACTTGTATTTAGTATATGGAGGGAGTATATATATAAAGTAATATCTGGTGGTTTCAATCAGTATCGAGACGAGAGTGAACTAAATCACCAAGATCGATGAACTTACTAGTTACTAATAACATGAATAAATAAAACTACGAACCAGTAAGCATGTATCTCTAGGATCTCGATTGCCCATGCAAAATCCTGGAAGGCAACCAAGCTTGGATCTTGCACGGAACATGCAGATCCACCACCGAAGGCCTGGCACCGCCCTCCGCCATTGACGAGGCCATGGGGCGTCACTCATGGTGACGCGCCACACCCGGAGGAGTAACGTGCGCCAGGCCTCCGCCTGCTGTCTCGATGAAGCAGCGAGCGCCGGATCTCGAGCGACGGGGGACGATGCACCGGCTTCGGCACGGAACAGCTCGAAGGGGACGGAGCTTGGACTCCGGTGGGCTCTCGCGACCCGGCGCGCCCGCTCGACGATGGCGCCGCTCACAGCTGCGACGGGGCCTGAAGGTAGAACAGTGGATGAAGGGAAGAGGAGGTGTGGGATCCGTCATGCCTGGGGCACTGCTCTCCGTACGACGGGGCCTGGGCCGCCGCTGGTGGTTGAGGATGCCAGCGCCCGCGGCTGGTGGTGCACAAGAGAACCGCGCCGCCGCCATCGATGCTGCTGGAGATGGGGCGGGATGGGCAGCCGCCGGCGCTGCTTGGAGTAGGGAGGCGGGCTCGATGTTGCCGCCACCGGGCCGGAGGGATCCATCGCACGGAGGTGGCTTTGGTGCGCCGACGGCAAGGGGCTGTGGTGGAGCGTGGTGGAGGCTGTCGCCGCCGCCTCCATCTGATGCGTATGGGGAGGCTCTCTCGAGATGATTAGGGTCCGAGATAATTATATATTCACGGATTAACGGGTCCGCTATTTTTAATCCATTAATGAGAAACCAGGCACCACGTCTAGCCACGCGTGTAACAGTCCCCCCCAAAAAAAAGCCACGCATGTAACGGCGGCATCGGCCGTTAGCTGGGTTCACGCCTGAGACAGGCTCGATGCACCGTGCGTATACTGTCAACAGTGGGAGTAGCTACTCCCTAGAAGCAGGATGAAATTTCCCTATATATATATATATATATATATATATATATATATATATATATATATATATATATATATATGGTAGACTGTAGTAATATCTTTCCACTTTTTTTTCTTCCACAAAAACCGACTTTCATAAAAGTTTTTTTCAAAGGGAAGAAGCAGTTATATTAAATACCAGTATAGTGCATCTCTAAATTATAAATGAAAAAAAAAACTAAAATAAAAAATATATAATATTCTATCCAGATTTTTTATCGTCTTTTTTTTATTACTTTCCTCAGACGCTGAAGCCAAACAAGTTTACTGTTACCCACAGCCTTGTTCTCGCTTGAAGGTTTTCTTCCAACGCGTCCACCAGGGATCGAGTGCTCTTGCCCACTGCATACCCATGGGACCGCACCGGCATCAGCTCCGTTCCATCCCATCTCGCCAGTGCTCCTCCTCCGCCTGCGATCGAGTGCCCGTCTCAGCTGAGCTCTCAGTCTCAGCAGGCAGCAGCATCACCGGCAGTCCTGCGGCCACTACTTGCATCCATCGGGGAAGATGAAATAATGAGTTGGTGCTACAGGTGCAGCACAATTTTTTTGGGGCCAATGAAATCGAAAGTGGATTAACAAGATATGATTTGTGGATGAGTGTACTGAAGCCTAAGGTTAAGGGTATGGATGAAAACGGATCGGATACGGACGGATATCACTCATACCATATTTGTTTTCATATTTTTGTCCGGATTCGGATTCGAATACGGATAGTATTAATCATACTTGGATAGGATACGATTGGATATCGACATCATAAATATGCAATTTGAGTATTCGAATACGGATACGGTATAGGATGTTGAATATCCGGATTCGGATACGGACGAATAAAAACCTTTCTAAATGAATTCGGTCTCGAATATGATCGGAAAATATCCATACCGTTTTCATCCGGGAGAGAATTCATAAGACAACGATGAATTGTGTTCCATAAGCATTCTTATCTAGTGTTTGCAAAATAAAAAACATGTCTAAAATAGTCGACCAGCAATTTAGCTGAGCAAGAAGGCAAAAAAAGAAAAAAAAATGAAAGCAAGTTTGAGCTAGCGGATGCATTATAAAGTTACACCACAAAATTATGTAATTACAGTATGAGTAATCTATACTATACGTACGACACAAATGGCAGAGCGCCAAATAAAGATGTGCTGTCAGGTGTGGTTGATGGATGCATCCACCACCAGTTATCCTGTGTGGGGTGGGAAGAACAGCAACACGCGCATGGGCTTTATGGATGGTCTTTTGGTCTCGATCGGTGCAGACGCACTAACGCACACTTGATGCTCCCTCTGTCGTCGCAACTGCAGCTAGGCGAAGAGAGGGCAGCTTTGCTTTGCCACCGTTCAAGAGTATCAGTGGTGGGAATAATCTCTCTATAGGGGGGTTGTGCGGGCTGCTACAGCACTCACTAGTATAAAAATCATTTTTGCTGGTACCTTATTTTTTTTTTACAGACGGTTCACATACTCATGACGGCAGTAAAAAAATACGGTGGGTCCAGCAAGAGAACCGCCTGTGTAAACCCATTTACACAGGCGGCTCTCCTAAATATGCCGCCTGTGTAAATAGGTGTATTTACACAGGCGGTTTACATTGCCAACCGCTGTGTAAATAACATTTACACAGGCAGCTGACGTTGTAACCCGCCTGTGTAAATACACATATTTACACAGGCGGCATATTTAGGAGAGCCGCCTGTGTAAACGGGTTTACACAGGTGGCCCTCCTTACCAACCGCCTGTGTTAATCCTGCTATAAATTCCCTTCATCAACCTCCAGACAAGAACAGTTACTCCCCGTGCTGTGTGCACAGTGGCGGACAGAAAGTGGCGATTCCAAGGGGGGAGGTTTTGAACTTCATTTCTTTGGTGAGAAACTTCCAAAAGGTTAGTTAGTGCCCTTAAAGCTATTTTTTTAGTGATTCTTTGGTTCAATTCTTGTATTGGAGGTGCTCTAAATCTAGGGTTAGGGTTAGGGTTCATAGCTAGGGCAAGAGAGAGAGTTTTAGCTAATTTGTTTTGTAAATTCATAGTAAATTGTATCTTGCTCGGATTATAGAAAATAAATACTTTTTAGAATTCTTGTGAGTAGATCTATGCAATAGAGTAATGATGAGCACTTTTAAAGTTTATTTTTTATTGAGTTTTAGTTTATATTTTTTAGATGATTAACACTTTATAAATTTTTGTACTAAATTGTTGAAAAATCATGAAATAGGAAATGAGTACTTTTTAAAATCGTTGTACTTATTCCCTGTACTTATAAACTTTAAATTAGTTTAGTAAATAATTAATTGCACTGTTAATTAGGGTTAGTGATTTTTACGTACTTAGGGTTTTTTAATTAAATTACTTATTAGTAAGTAATGGTTTGTTAATTAGTGTAAGGTATATTATTTGTACTTAGGGTTTGTAAATTAATTTAGTAGTTAATAGTTTGTTAATTAGGGTTAGTTATTATTTCATGTACCTTAGGTTTTTGAATTATTTTTGTTAGTAATTAATGGTTTATAATTGAGGGTTAGATATTTCATGTATTTAGGGTTTGTGAATTAATTTAGTTAGTAATTAATGGTTTATTAATTAGGGTTACTTAGTATTTCATGTGGTTAGGGCTTGTTAATGAGGGTTAGTTATTATTGCCTGTATTTTTAGAGTTTATTAATCAAGTTATCATCTCCGTTTAATTATTTCTTATAATTGCCTATACTTAGGGTTTGTTAATGAGGGGTAGGTTTTCATATCTGTTTATTTGACGGAGGTTAGTATCTTAGTTATGAGGGGTTATATTCGTTTTGTTTTTAGAGTGACATACAATATTTTTTAACTAATTACAGATAAATATGGAGAGGTCATTATGGATGTACAACTTATCAAGATTAGACCCATCATATGTAGTGGAGGTCCAAAAATTTATTGATGCCGTGAAGATACATGCTCGAGAGAACAAAGGCGAAGCACATATGTTGTCCATGCGCAGACTGTAAAAATATTGTGGTATTTGACAATGTGGAAGCAATCACTTCTTATCTGGTTTGCTGAGGATTTATGGAGGACTATTTGATATGGACAAAACATGGTGAGGATAGTTCTACACCTTATATGCGGACAACTGACAACACTGCAAGTAACATCAATGTGGAGGGTCCAATGCCATATCTCAATGAATGTGATGATATGCCGATATATCAATGAAACCCATCATGCTATGCCTGATGTCAATCAAACTCATAATGCTACGTCCGATGTCAATGAAACTTCGGCATGCTAACACCGATGCCATTGAAGATGCAGATTTCTTAGAGGCAATAATGAACCGTTGTGCGGATCCATTAATATTCTTCATGAAGCGAATGGAAGCCTTGAAAAAAGGCAGCGAGAGGAGCCTTTGTATGACGAGTCGAAAGGTTGTACCAAAGAGTGGTCGACACTACGGGCTGTTCTTCTTCGTTTTTTGACGATTAAGGCTAGATATGGTTGGTCCGATGCTAGCTTCAATGATTTACTGCGTGTACTTGGAGACCTTCTTTCTAAGGAGAACAAAGTGCCTGCTAACACGTACTATGCAAAGAAGCTAGTCAGTCTACTTACGATGGGTGTTGAGAAGATCCACGCATGTAGAAATTATTGTATTCTATATCGGGTGATCGGTACAAAAGATTTAGACGCCGTCCAAACTGTGGTGCTAGTAGGTACAAGACGAATAAAGATTATCGAGAGGGAGAGAATGCAGCCTCTGTTTTTTTCAGGGAGGAAGCAAAAGAAGACCCAAACAAAGACTCAACAAGACAAACGTTCAAAGCCCACTAGCAATATCGAATGGACTATTATGCGTTGTGAAGAATTTCTGCATTGGTGATATGGTATCTCCCCGTGGTTGATCGTTTGAGGTGTTTGTTTGCAAACCCAGATGATCGCGAACTTATGACCGGCATGCTTCGATGAAAGGAAAGATGATGAAAAGTTACGACATCCAAATTGATGTAAAGCAATGGCAAGAATTCGATAAGAAATATCCGGACTTTGCCGAGGATCCACGAAATGTAAGGTTTGCTCGAAAACTTGATGGAATGAATCCATTTGCCGAGAGGAGCAGCACGCACAAAGACATGGCCGATGATCACGACAATATACAACCTTCCTTCATGGTTGTGTCAAAAAAGAAAATATCTTTTGCTAACCATTCTTATTTCCGGACCTACACAACCTGAAGTTGATATGGATGTATTTCTAGAGCCCTTAATGCAAGAGATGCAAATACTATGGGAAGTGGGTGTGGACATGATCGATGCGTTCCGCAAAGAGACATTCACACTGAGAGCAATTATTATTGTCACAATTAATGATTACCCTGCTCTCTTCTCATTATCGGACCAGTTCAAGGGAAAGGTTGGTTGTGTAGAGTACATAGATGGAACATGGCACGTGTCTCTTCCTCCATCTAACAAGATAGTGTACATGAGGCATAGGAGGTGGCTACCGGCAGGCCATAAGTACCGCTTACAAAAGATGAACAAGTACTTTGACAATATGGACGAATCAAAATCTACTGCTCCATCAGGTTATAGTAAAGGGCACAGAGTGTATAAGATAGTTGAGAATGTCAAGTTTATTTTTGGAAAGAAGACGAAAGATGGGAAACCAAGAAAGGTTGTGAAGGCAAATAAAGGGGACATATTCAAGAAGAAGTCTATTTTCTTTAAGTACTTATCGTACTGGAAAGATTTGGATGTACGACATGCGATCGATGGTATGCAAATTTAGAAGAATGTGTTTGACAGCGTAATTTGAACTTTGCTAGACATAAAGAGCAAGACAAAGGAAGGTCTCAATTCACGTTTGGACATGCAACATTTAAAGATCGAAAAAAGAACTTCACCCCCCTGCACTCCTAGAGAATGGGAAGTACCATCTACCGGCAAAGAAAGCTATAACCCGAACAGAGAGAGGAGAAACATGCAATGTGTGTGTGGTTGAAGAATTTAAAAGTTCCATCGGTTTTACGCTCCAACATAAGGAGTCTTGTTTCAATGAAAGACCTTACACTCACCAACTACAACTCACATGATTGTCATGTAATGCTGACCACTTTTCTTTCTATTGCCATCAGGGCTATAAATCCAGTGTTCTTAAAGAGGGCAATCACACGGTTGTGCTACTTCTTCAATAAGATATCTGAGAAGGTAATTATCCGTGATGAGTTAGAGTCCCTACAGAAATTTGCTGCAGAGACATTGAGCCGCTTGGAGATGTGCTTTCCCCATCGTTCTTTGATATCATGGTACACCTTGTTGTTCATTTGGTGCCTCAAATTGAGGCACTGGGTCCCATGTATTTCCATGAAATGTGGACGTATGAGCGTTTCATGTCAATATTGAATGGCTATATGTCAAATCGTGCTCATCCGGAGGGTTCTATGATAGAGGCATACACTACAGAAGAGGCCATTGAGTCCGGAGGACCATTATGTAATAATCTCCTAAAAGACCGGTATCAATTGGTTTGCCTCCGTTGCGACATGAGGGAAGGCGTGGTGGGCGAGGGAGGATGGGGCGGAAATCATTCATCCCGCCAGATTACAACATAGTCCTAGAGGTACATTACAAAGATACTACAACAACTTATAATAATGGACCCATTCACCAAGCAAAGACATGAAAAGAGCTTCGTGAGGAAAATCCGGGATGCACAAATGATTGGGTACACAAGGAACACAAGCGTCGGTTCACCGCATGGCTAAAGAATTTGGACATGACAGAGAAATCAGAAACCATCAAGATTTTAGCATCTGGACCATCAGGCCAGGTCACATCATGGCAGATGATGATGAGGTATATATGGAAGTATAGTGTCTATACGAGATAATAATGCATGTGTATGTATGTACCTACCAATTGAATTGACAGTAATGTTCTCTCAAGTTGTTGCCGAAATGGAGGCAGAAGAACAAGATGTTCAGAAGGACACGGCGCCTCAAACGACCGGGACATCCTCCGAGCCAAGAAGTACGAAGAAAAAGAGTGATCGGGCACGAGAAGATAGAGGAAGGAATAGATTTCCAGAAGAAGTTTTTAGGATTACAGATGTTGGCCTAAGCGGAGAGCCCTTAGCACCTCTAGAGGCGCTACCCAAATTTAGGGCCGCAATTGGATGGTTAGTAAAGGAAGAATTTGATATCACCTGGAGTGATTGGAGTATGGTGCCTGAAGGAAAGAGGACCAGTTGCTGGACTCGATTGTGCACTAAGTTCATTTTTCCGGAGGGAACAGAAGGTTTGGTCAAGGGTCATGTCATGAAGCAGTTAGCAATATCATTCCAGGGCTATAGGCACGATATGAATAAAAAGTGGCTGCAGAAGGGGCGGGACCCGACGAAACGGTACCTATCACAGCAGAATAGTGGGCACGTTTTCATGTCATGAAAAACTCCGACGACTCCAAGGCTAAGAGCCAAGCCGCCTCGGAACTTGCGAAGAAGAACAAGTACCACCACCACCTTGGCACTGGTGGTTACAAGACCAAGATTCCTAAATGGAGGGCCGAAGACGAAGCAAAAAGGAGAGAGGGCCAGTTGGCATTGACAGATATAGTGCCTGAAAGAAATGCGAATTGGCTTCGCGCTCGGAAGGCAAACACTGAGAGCGATGAGATCTCCTGTCTCGATGAGATCGGGCCGATTCTTTGAGAAGGTTTTGGAAGCAACAAACACGGAAAAAGACAGGTGCCTTCAAGTCACAGAGGGGAGAGGGACAGCCTTACCCATGCTCTAGGTAACCATTTTTTTCCATTTTGTTCGAGTAAAATAGAAATCGATACTGATATGAAATATCATATTGTAGGTAACCCCGAGCATCCAGGCCGTGTACGGGGCGTCTCATCCAGAACCAGCTGGAAAGAAGGATTTGGTGAAGAGTGGAAAGGAATATATAAGGAAAGAGAACGACATAAGGAGCAAATGAAGGATTTTTTGAGCAGCAGGCCGCCAAAAAGTTTAGAGATTTGATGGAAGACTTTGTTAAAAACCCTGATTCTGAAGTGATGAAGCGGTTGGCGGGAGCAGTGTCTGCTCAACAGATGTCATCACAAGCTTCGTCGTATATGCAGCTTGTCCCAGCTCAACCCTTAGGTAGCCAGGAGATGGCCACACAATCTATGCCCTTTCCAAGCAGTATAGCGTCAACATCAAATCAGGACCATTATCCAGTTGATGATATTGATAAACCTTGGCCTTGCTCTTTGCTAATTAGATATGGCCTTCGGAATCAACATACAAAGCAAGTGGCCACAGGCAATGCTATCCCTGGACGAAGTTTTCATGGTGTCGAGATGCAAGATGCATACTGCAGGGTGGAAGTGTTGACGGTCGAGAGGATATGAAGACGACTTCATCGACATCCCGACCTCTCGAGGGTATAGAGAAGCTTGGACAAGCAATCAACAACTTCATACAATGGCGAGACGGTGCGTAAGGTTGATTGATCCACCAACGGCACCCTCTCCCACCAAATTGCATCAACCATCCCAAGAGGTTGAAACAATTCAACGACCCGGCATTGCCAATGCATGCTCTAGCATCCCCAGTACATTTATAAGCCACCGCCACACTCCCGATTACATGATCGGCATTCTCATTTGGATGAGCTCGAGGGGCCACCAAGGACATGCCTCGAGCAAGCAGAGTCCGCCCGACCAAGAAGGACACAACACCGAAAAGGAGGTAGAGCAAACTCCCCGCCACCACCAAAGCGAGAATGAAGATGACCAAACTCCCCCGCCACCACCAAAGCAGAAGGAAGCGAGCAAACTCCCCCACAAGCACCGGCCTCTAAGAAGGCGAAGAAATTTATAATTCCAAAATTGGTTTCTCCCCTATGAGCCAAAAAAGGGGAAGCAGCAGGCACAACTCTATTTCTAAAAGGGCTTGGAAAGCGGCGGGACGGCCACGAGTTGTTCATTTCGAACCGTCACGAGAATAAAGGAAGCCACCGGCCAAGCAAGCCGAAGCCGTGCCACAAACAAAAAGGAAGCCCCAAGTGGCGATGTACATGTCGAACCGCCACCAAGTACACCATTGACCCTTAAGGATATAAGAAAGCCAACGATTGATGATTATATCAATGTCCCCAGTAACTATGTGCCCGGAAGGCCTATGCTGCAATGGACGGTGCTTGAAAAGGGTCCATGGACGATTAAAAGGTTTCATGACTGGTACATGAGAGCAGTGAATGCTGGCCTGCATGCAGTTGGTGTTGATATACCAGCAGACGTGTTTGCTACTGGCTAGGATAAAAGCAGGGCATTTGTTACCTTTGAGGACATGCACCTGCTGTTGAACTATAGGCGGCTTGACGTCCAACTCATTACAATCTGGTGCCTGTAAGTATCACTCATGCACACACATTGTTATTATTAAATTTAGATGTGATAAACTCTAATATGCGGATGTTGTATGTAGTTTGCAAGACCACGAGCAGAGATCATTAACTGTAGGATCGAAGGTCGGTTACCTGAGTCCAATCAGGTTACAAGAAAATATGCACAAATTTGTACTTATAAATGAAGATAGAGCCAAGATAGAGAAGGACAAAACACCAGACGAAGTTACAGAAGTTATAAAAGAATTGCAAAGAAATTACGAGGACAATTATGCCCTCTATCTCGGTAGAGTAATGCTGAGATATAGGTACAGGGATTTCATATTGGCACCCTACAACTTTGGGTAAGCGTGACCTCGTATACGTACTTCAAATTAACGTGTTAACCCTAAGTACATGTGTCGCTCACTCGTTTATTCATGCAGTGACCATTGGATTGTTTTTTATATTTATCCATTCAAAGGCAAGGTGCTTGTCCTAGACTCCTTACATTATCCTCCCGAGTCGTATCAACCATTCCTGGTTCATTTAGAAAGGTGAGCCAACATGCGACCACATTCGTACTAATATGAATTAGAGTTTGTAAATATCTTTAGTGTTTTATATTCGATATCTATAGGGCATGGCGGCAACGGAGACGATACGTCGAGGGACAAAAATATGGTAAATAAAATCTATGTATGAAGTTTTCTCATTAGAGTTGCAAATGTTAATATTGGACATGTGTCAATGATGCTTTTAAACTTTGTTTCCAGCCGAGAAAGAAAGGAAAGGACGTGCCCTTCACTCCAACGACTATGGAAAATATAGTAGCAGACTTGTGCGGTTTTATTATGAGAGAAATAATTCCAAGTGACGGAGCATATTTTGATGAAGCCGGCGATTTAGCAAGTGAAAGATTTAGAGCGCTGACAGACCTAGCAGGTCTAAACTTGAAACGAAATGACATGTAAACACTAAATGGTTGTGCGGATAACATGTAATGACGTGTATTATATGTAATTTTATGCTTGATGTTTAATTTCATGTGTACATATCTTTAATATTTATATGTGTTGTATGTATGATGTAATTTTATAGTTCATGTTTGTATATCTTAAATATATATATATATATATATATATATATATATATATATATATATATGTGTGTGTGATAAATATAGTACAGTGTGGAGGCAAATATTAAAATTTAAAATAAAAAAATAATTACACAGGCGGGCGCCACGAGTGAGCCGCCTGTGAAAAATGGGTTTTCACAGGCGGTTTGACCTAGTCAACCGCCTGTGTAAATAACTATTTACACAGGCGGCTGACAAAGTGAGCCGCCTGTGAAAACCCATTTTTCACAGGCGGCTCACAGCCCGCCGCCTGTACTGTGGGCCGATTAGTACTGACCCCTGGTACAGGCGGTGAGCTTGGCCGCCTGTATAAATACCTCTACCACCGCCTGTGAAAACATTTTCTGTACCAGTGACTATTAACATTTTCTTTAATTTATTTCTTTATTAGAAATCAAGGCCAAAACCTCTGTCTTATCATTAACCAAAACAAAATGAATCAGTTTCTCTGCTAGTATATATGAGCTGTGACCACACTTTTTCTTTCTTTTTATCTTTGAACCCAACCAACTTTCCTTTCGATAGTTTAGAAGCTCTGGTTCCGACTTGGCTTTGTCCTAAGCCAACTGTTGAACTTTGGCGCATGCGTGTTGCAACCAAGTAGGATCCATACTGTTTTCAGTCAAAGCTGCCGCTACGCTCAGCTGCACGGACGGTCGACAGATGCATTGGCATGGCATTGCCATTGCACGAAGCACCATGACAGGCCACTCGATCAGTGCAGTTGCTGGCAGCTGATGAATCCACAGACGGCCTATACAGCGGACGAGACCGGTCTGGGATTCCAGATTTCCTGCGTGCACCGTCCTGTTTTCTTTAATAAAAAGTAAAGGAAAAGAAAATATATACTTGCCGTCGCTTCCTATCTATATACTCCTGTAAAGCTAAGCCCCACTAAAAAGTTCTCTCCAATCAGATTGCTCCATTCTTCAAAAGTGACATCAGCTGATGTCAGCATTTCAGTTACTCCCACTAAGCCTGCCTCATTGATCTCCCCACGGTGACATCCTTTGATCCGCCCTCTGTGACGCCGTTTCTCCCGCACGGCAGTGCCTCCGTTGCTCCCACCCCCACGCTGCGCTTGCCCCAACCCCGTTGTCGCCGCCGTCGATGCTGTCCATGCCCCTGTAGACGCCGCGCCGTCGCCGATACGGCCAGCCCCCGACGCGAAGGACCCAGTACCGGCGAGCCCTGCTGTGTTGGCCTGCGTGAGCGGCTCCGGCGGCACGGCAGCCCAACACCAATGCCAAACCCTAGCCGCCGTTGTGGCCCAGGTCAGATCCTTTCATGTAGTCAGTAGTTCCTCTGCATCCCATGATGTCTCCTGTGCTTTGGGGATGCACTGATGATGAGTGCTTTGCGGCCCCGCGACGACGCCGGCAGCCTGCGGCGGTGTAGCAGCTCGGCCCCACCTCTGCCTACCTGCGATGACACCCTGCCGGTGGCTGGCCCAAGCGCCGACGGCGCACCCCCTCTTCCTCTCCTAGGCGATGACTACGCTTGCCGACCCGGCCGCCTCTACCCTGCGCCGATGGCAAGCACGAAACAGGTACGCGCAATCCTTCTCTTCCATTTATGCTGTGCTACATTGGCCACCCAAATCCTGCCTATCTGCATTCCGATCTGATCTGAAATAATTGCAAGTGTCGATTATACATGTATTATGCCTAGATTTGAGATTGTGCACCGATCCATTTGGTTTCCTTTCGTAGTCCTGGATTGTTGCTGCAGGAACTCTTGCTGCCTATCTCTCTTCAGCTGTTGGCAGGTATGATTATCGCAACATTACAGCACTTTCATCATTTGTCCTACTCGGGATCATTAAAAAAATTATTTGGTCATGTTCAGTGTGATTACAATCTGAACTTCTGAACTTGCTATCCTCAGACTCCAAATGGCTCGGATCCTGCCACAGTACTGCTATTTTTTTCTTACATAAGCTATTTTCATCTCTTTACAATCTTCCGAACAAATTCTTAGCATGTTATGAGCCAACCAAATCAATGGTGCAACAAATTTTTCTAGAGGGTCACCATTATTATTATTATTATTATTATTATTATTATTCTTTATTTGCCTTTATTTTTTTTCGCCGTGGTTATGTTTCAGTTGTAGAACCAAACATATTTTTAGAAAAGGAAATATATTAAATATCCCAGCTTCTGCATCGACTAATGCATATAGCTGTTCCTTATTACAACCAAACATTATCAGTAAGGCATGAACAAAGACCCTGATTCATTTTATATTTGTGCTCTTCTTCAACTTGCCTTTCTTTTAGGTGTTCCAGTTTTGGAGACAACTGCTGCAGGAACAACAAATTTTATAATTGGGAGAGCTGCTAACCACCTATTCCTTACAGACATGGATGATGGGAAGCCTTCTCTTCTACTACAGATAATTAATTTCCTTACAGGCATGGATGATACGCCTCCTCTTCTCCTAAGGATAATGGATAATTGAAGATTGTAACGGCAGCAAATTCATGTATTGGTCCAGTAAGTGCCAAATCATATTAGTCTCCATAGTTCATAGAGGCATCAAACGTCTTCTTTACACTGTTTTACCTATGCAGGTCTCCTTTGTGCTCTTTCAAGGGCCGTGTTACCTATGCTAATGTAACATATTACCTATTCTAATGTAACATATGATTGTATCCAACTGATGCTATGCATTTTTTATTTTCTGCATCAATTCATGAGTTAATTGTTGAAGGTACCCATTTACATGTGCCCTTAATTTTGTCAAAGTTGGTTGAAGAACATCGTCGGTTCAGCGTCAGCATGAATTACCAAAGGTAAATTTATCACCTCTATTTACTAAGGAGCAACAAAAGCCATGTTGTGCTTTGACAAAGTAAATCCACAGGATTGTCAGTGTGACAGAGATCTGTAGAAGATTCACTGCCACATAGTTATGAAGGTGATAATGACTGATACATATTCAATGGCTCATTACAGTTTTCTCACCTTCAGTTAGGCGGATTTCTATGTACCATGGTTGGGAACTACTGCTTTTTTTTTTTATCTGTTCAGTTGTTTGCTCAGAGACTAAATAATTTGGTATTTATACACATGTTCACAGGTACAAAAGCAGTGAGCCCAATTTATTTCTGTATACAATCATCAAGATTCCAAAATGGGCTGATTTGTACAGCTATTCACAACTTGACTACGTAACATCAGCTATTGTGTTTTAGTTAAGTATATGGTAGATAACTACTATGTAACATCAGCTATTGTGTTTCAGTTCTAAACTTCACATTGCACGGGTAAATATTTTTCTTTTGTTCCTACAAAAACAAACATGTAACTTGACAATGTCAGTTAGCTAATAGCATTTTCTTTTTACTGTACTTCACCTGTTCAGGTTTTTCTTAGCACTCACTAAAAAATTTGGTGTTTATACACCCGTTTGCAGCAAAAATGGCCAGCCCTGTTTTGTTCTGTGTACATAATAACAGTTACAGTAGCAGAAACGGGCTTAATTTGTCGAGTTCATTCACCTGCTATAAGTAAATTTAATTTTTGTTGTTAACCTACTATACATCCATCTTCTATCATCGTTTGACTACCTTTGCTATGTGTGTTTCAATTCTAAACTTCACATTGCACAGCTAAATATTTTTCCTTCTCTTTTTACAGAAGTAAACATCTAACTTGATTATGTCAGTTACCTAATAACCATTGCCTTCATTTAAATGTGGTTTTTCATGGGCAACCTATTTTGTTGTTGCCTACTCAATAAGCTACCTATTTAGTGTGATTGCAGCAAAGCAAGTTAGTTTACGTATTTTTCCCAGTTATATTTTGAGCTTCATGACAATAATGGATTCGGCCTTTGCTTTACAGGTACTCATGTGTGTACCCACCTTATTATCAAGTCGTCGGTCAGGATGGACTCAGCGAGGGCGGGCTATACCTCGGCAACAATATTGTCAGCCGTACCATGCTCGCCATGTAGCGTGGATTTGCCAATCTGCAGGAGCAACGTCGTCATGGTCCACAAGGGCATGGTTCGCAGCATTGATTTTGACTCAAGTCTCCTCTGTGGTTCTCGAACATCATAGTTATTGTCATATTCTCAAATGAATGTGTTGTGCTGAAGTACCATTTTAGCACTCCATGTTTGCTTATTCCATTTCTTCACCTTCTTACAAACAAGCACTGAAATGGAAAGATTTATACTAAAATGTAAATCCATCCATGAAAATCTCTTTGACTCCTTCTTGGTGAACTGTTATCATACTGTTAAGGAATATATTCCACAATTATTCATCATTTCTTTTTTTCCTCCTCACTCTTAATTACCTGTTACATAAAAGATCACTTCATTCCCCATGCAAAGCGCAGGGTTACCAACTATTCTTATAAAGCTAAACCCCATTAGTTATTTCTCTCAATATGTAAGTTATCCACCTTATCAGTCCACTATTAGATGCATTTATGGTCAACTAGCATTTGCAATTATGATCAAGACACATCATGTATTTAGTTGTCCACATCAGCGTGCCACGTCATGCTTTAATCTTCACTTATAATTGTTTATCTCTTTATATAAGTAATTCTATTTTAAATCAGCAACAATTTCTGCGGCAACGCGCGGGGCATTCACCTAGTTTCCTTTATTGCAGTGGACTAAAAAAAGCTGCCGCACAAATTTTTGGGCCAATGATACCCAAAGTCGCTATTAGGGGAGCAAGTTCATAAGATAGAAACGAAGGCCTCGTTTAGATTACGTGGAAAGCTGAAAAATTTCAACTTTGCAACTGTAGCACGTTTCATTTGTATGTCGCAAATATTGTCCAATCGTGGATCAACTAGGCTCAAAAGATTTGTTTCGTGATGTACAAATAAACCGTGTAATTAGTTATTTATTTTACTCACATTTAATGCTCCGTACATGTGAGTAAAAACTTGATGTGATGGAGATGTGATGGAGAGAGTAAAAAAAAAAGTTGGAATCTAAACGAGGCCGAAGAGTGTTCCATAGCCATTCTTATCTAGTGTTTGTGAAATTAAAAAAAACATGTCTAAAATGGACCACCAGCAATTTAGGTGTGCAAGAAGACAAGAAAGAAAAAAAAAAAAATGAAAGCAAGTTAGCTAGCGGATGCACCATAAGGTAGCATCACAAAATTGTGTGATTAAAGTATGAGTAATTTGTACTATATGGCACATGGAGAGCGCCAAATAAAGATGTAACTAAATTGTACTATAAGTACTTAAACTATTGAGTGGTTACCAGATAGATACTTCAACCGAAAAACATAACAGCTAGATAGGTACTCTAATTATAAATTCTATCAGTATATAACGAGACAAATTAATTAAGTATAATTACTCTAATTATAAATTCCATCAGTATATGATAAGAAAATTAATTAAGTAAAATTAATCCATTATTAACATATACTCCCTCCATATAGGAAAAGAATATTGTTTTTAGACAAGGTTTTGATCAAGTATTAAGAACATAAATCATAAATAACTTTTAAGTTGTTGAGTTTGAAAACATCAAAATCATATGAATAGATTTGTCTTGATAAATACTTTTATAAAAGTATAAATATATCACTTTATGGCAAGTATTTTTATAAAAATATAAAGTCAAAGTTATATTTTGGAGACAGTGTCATTATCCAAAATGACATTCTTTTCCTATAATATATGGAGGGAGTATTTACTGTAATACAATATCGTCAAATTATTAGTTCAGTTATCTCGGTGACCATTGCTTATCAGCCGACTTTTTGTGAGATAAATTTTTAAAGCCTAATTAGTCCATGATTTAACAATGTCATGCTATAGTAAACATGTTCTATTTTTTTGGGAGACAGTAAATATATTCTAATGATGGACCCAGGGTGATCGAGCGGCACGGCGAGGACGCCGAGCTCGAACTCTACAAGACCCTCCACGTTGCCGCAGCCATCACCGTGGACACGGACGCCACGAGTGGGAGCCCCAGCGGCTGGGCACGGGCTCGCGCGGAGCTCCGCAGCGGCCGGCCTCCGGAGCGCGCGTGAGCCCAGCGGCCAGCATGGGCTCGCGCAGGAGCTCCATCACGGTCGGGGCTCGGGCACGCATGGGGAGCTCCGCCGAGGGCCAGCGCAGCCACGCATGGGAGCCCAGGTGGCTGGCACGGGCACGCCGCAGAGAGCTCCCCCGCGGCCGGCGCGGACGGGAGCGGGAGCTCCGCCTCGGTCAGGACGCGCATGTGAGGGAGGCCCGGCGGCCAGCACGGCGCTGTCGGTCGCGGTGGCTGGGCCGAGGCCTCCGCGACAAGGGCCGCAACCTGCTCAAACTCCGCCGCCCGAGGCTGCCCCCTGCCCTACGACCTGCGGCGGCGGTGTATGAGAGGAGGAGGAGCAGGATGCGAGCCTCTCTCATGGCGTTCCTGGAGCAGGACCAGCAGTGGAGCGTCGTACCGAAAGCAGAAGAGAAATGAAGGAGCTCCAGAAATTTGCGTCAGTGGTGAGAGGCGACGCATCTTTGCGTGGCGGGCAGGGAAAATGCATCCTCCGAATGCGTCGTCTGTTGGAGCATGACTTTTTCACCGGAAAGTACTGTACATGACCTATTTTTGGGTTTGGGTCGCGTTTTGAGTGTCTTGTTGAAGATAGTCTTACATGGTTGGTCTCAGGTCTTAGGCTATCCGCACTCTTCGTCCTCTATAATCATACTCTAAAAGGAATATTCTTGCCTGGTCATCGAGATTTCTTTCTCTATACTACTTTCTCCCACACTCGTCTATACTCTATATCCTCCCTCTATTCACTGTGGAACCCACATCTCAATTTTTTTAATAATAAAAACTACTGCCCTTTTCTCTCTCCCTCTCTCTTTCCATCCTTTCTCTGTCTCCCACCTGCAGCGAGCCGGCCGGGGGCGGAGGCCAAGCCCCAGGGCTGGGCGGCGGCGGCGGCACCCAGCCGGTGCTCGCCGGCCGGCGGGGCGGGCGGGCCTCCCGGCCAGCGCACCCCGCCGCCCCTCCCTTCCTCCCGGGCGCGGCGGGCAGCGACCGCCCGTCCTCCTCCCTTCCTCCCGGCCTTGGCAGCGCCCTGCCCGCCGCCCCTCCACCTCCCTTCCTCCCGGGCGCGGCGGCGGCCTTGCGTGGCGGCGGCAAGCGCCGCAGCGGGCCCGCCGCCCCTCCTCCTCCCTTCCCCCCGGCGCGAGCAGCGCGGCAGCGGCTGGCGAACGCGGCGGCAGAGGGCGCTGGGGCCCGCCGCCCTCCTCCTCACTTCCTCCCGCGCAGCGCGCGCTCCCTTGGCGGGCCGCGACGAAGCGCACGGAGTGGCCGGCGGCGGCGCTGCTCCCAGCGGCGGCCGGCGAAGCGCGCTGGATGGCCCGTGGCGGGTCTGGGTAACCCGTGAGCGCTGGGCGGGCGGCGCTTTCCGGCGCTGCTGCCCACGGGCGGGTTCGCGGGCCTTCGAGCTCGCGGGGCCGGCGGAGGTCGCAGTCCGGCGGCGAGCGCATGGTCGCCGGCGACCAAGCTCCCGAAGGGCCTTGGCGATGGCGCTGCACGGCCGTCCCCCCTCTCTCGCGGTGGTGGGCGTCGGGCCCCACGCCGCCCGCCCGCCCGTCCCCGGCGTCCGGAAGACGCTGGGAATGCCGGACGTCCGGGCTCCCCTGACGGCTCCCAGTACAGCGCTGCGGGGATTTCGGTTCGGTAAAGGCGTTCGGACCGGCTTCGAGGACCCCGGTGCGGATAGCCTTAGTGCAGACGCACTAACACACGCTACGGACTAGTATGTCCCTCTGTCGTCGCATCGTCGCTGTCCCAACCATCTCCAATTCAATTCAATTGGAGAAATTTCTTATATGGAGAAATTTCTTATATGACATTAAAATCTAGTCTGTATACATGTTCCTTCTATTCTATGCGATTGAAAAATCATGTCTTCTTTACCGTTTGTTGTGTTTTGTTTCTCCCTTATTTACCGGTGCTATTAGATACTACTCCCTCCGTCCCTAAATAACTGTCGCTTCGCTTCCCGAGAACCAAATACTGGCAATTTTATTTTAATAAATATTAAATACCATCGATTAGTATCATAATTAGTATCATTGAAAGATCTTTGGATCTAGTTTTTTAACAAAATTATTTGGACATATAAATATTACATGTATTTTTTATAAATCAAGTCAAACTTATGGCAAAGATCCCACGACAAATAAAAAGGACAGAGGAAGTACTTCAATCACTGTTGCCTGTTAACAGCAAGCAATTTGACTACTCCCTCTGCCATTAAAATAGTGTTATTTTAGATTTTTCAGAACATCACGTTTGATCATTTGTCTTATTCAATTTTTTTTGTATAATCTTGTTAAGATTTATTTTTTCATTAGAGATACCCTAGTAATGATTTATTTATCTTATAGTGTGTACAATTTTTATATAATCTTGTTTGGACTTGTTTTATCATTAGAGATATCTTAATAATGATTTATTTATTTTATAGTATGTTTATTTTTTAAATAAGATGAATAGTCAAACACAACGTTTGAAAAGTCTAAAATGATACTTTTTCTCGAATGGATGGGGTACACCTAGAGAGGCAGAGACGATAGGATATTGTCAAATCCTTTATTCACATAGCTCAACAATCGTTTATAGAAGCTACTCGGATTCCTTCCCATATAAGAAGACAAGCTAACGAAAGCGTTTGGATTAATAAATTAGGATAAGTACAAAAATCAATATTGCTGTAAAGATATATCTCAGAGAGCCTGTTATGCTTGTGCTCGTGGCATGGAAGGCAATAGCCACCCGACCCGATCATCACGCTAGACCAGTTTGCGTACTCCGCACTGATCACTGATGATGATGGGCTTAGATGAGATGGCAGCGTTGATCTCCTGAAGATATACTTCAGTGCGCTGCTCATAAATCATTCCTATACCATCCAATCAAAATAAGATCTGTGATATAAATATATAGAAATAGTTAGACAGAGGACAAAAAGCTATAAATAATAGCACTATATCTCATATTCTTATTATCATTGTTAGTATGCAGTATATGTCATTAATTATGTCGACAGAAAGAAACAAATATGTAGAAACAATATGACGCCATCCTGTTGGTTCTGCTTTTCATTAACAGGTTGGTTAAGAAAAAGGGACTCTCATATATCTTATCAGAAAAAAACTATGGCAAGAAGTCATGTATCTGTTATCGTTCAAGGCTCCAGTGATCAAACTGAATTTGGCATTCTTATAAATTGTTTTTTACGAACAATTCGGATGGTTTAGTTTCTCATAATGTCAAGCATGCATGTAAAAGTACAAAAGCTGAACCGTATGCATGCTAGTGAATGAATTGAAAGTTTACTAAATTATTATACCTCCTACATGATTTGGTTGCGTTGACTAATACTCACTGTACAAAAGAATGGCTAAGTATAGTCAGTCAGTATTTTGACATGCGTTACATTTTCTATTATGTTACTCGGAGTATACATTGCTGATAAAGTCTTTAGCATAAGCACTCACAACTAGTAGAACCAGATAATAAATTTATTAACCACTTACGTCAGTCTATGAAGAGTTATGATTAATTAAGAAGTTTTGTAGAATTCTTCATGTGTGCAAGAAAGTAGCAAAGGTAGAGACAACACCATACCACACAGTTGTATAGTGGCCGTGGTTGTTTGTCAGGAGGCTTCTTATTCTTCCTACTCGTCATCTCGCCTTTGCTTTAGCTTTAAGCTTTGATGAGTGCAAGCACCTTAATGCCAATCAACCATGTACATGTACTTATGGTCTTTAAATCTCCGACCTGCAAGAGAAGCTCCTTGCAGAGCACATAGAATAAATGAGAAAGATGAATATTTTTTTTAATGTATGGCCGGAAAATAAATAAATATCGAGTTTTTTCTGTTATTTTTTTTGTGAAAAGAAATCAAGTAGAGGGGCTGGTACTTGAAGGTGCCAAAGACGAACCAGCACCCCTCCTCCGTTTGCTAGCAAACGGTGGGAAGGCAGAAATGCCTGCGCCGGCCAGTGGTTGCAAAGCAGGAGAGGTAGAGAGGACCGAGGATGCGGTAGGGGATGCATGCATGTGAGGAGGAGAGGTGCACGCTGAGATGAGCTTTTAATGGCTAGCGAGAGCTCGGGGATTCCACCCGCGTGCCTCCGCTGATACGTGGGCGCCACTGCCTCGCCATCGAGTGCTGTCGATGCCATGCGTAGCTGCTCGCTGCTGCTGCCGTTGCCGGACATCGAGCGGCTAGGCTCGATCGCGCGCCGATCCGTACGTGCAGCTCCAGGTGAAGACTGACTGAGCAGCTTTGCTTTGCCACAGTCAAGCCTGTGCAGTGGCGTGCTGCACAATGCATGCACTGCACTGCATTGCATGGGAATCTCTCAACAGGATTGTGCATGCTGCTACAGTACCATTTGCACTACTAGTATGAACAGTTCATGCATGAGTTGTGACCACACTTTTCCTTTCTTTTTTACAGCTCTTTGCATCCGCCGAATTCGTGGTTGGGTCATGCTCATGCAAACAGTGCAGCAGCTTCCCCAATTCAATTTCTAGTCCATACTCCTCCTTGGACGGTCGAGAGATGCATTGCAGCATTGGCATGGCCATAGCAAGGAGCATTGGTACCGGCCTCTCTCTGCATACAGCAGCCAGGCACACCTCCAAAGTTCGTGGTTGCTTCATAAAAAAAAGTTCCTGCTGGTTGCTGATGAATGGACAGATAACTTGGCCTGGAGCGGAATGATGCATGGTGACGAGACAGTGTGGCGGCACACGGTAGGGATTCCAGATTCCTATTCTCGTGCCTCACGTTGTAACCATCCCAGGTCACGAAGCATTTTGTTTAATTGTTTTTTACGGTTCACAATTACGCGCGCACAGCCTTGTGTTCGCTTGAAGGTAAAATTTGTCGGGCGCATCCGATGCAAACAGCAACAGGCCGTACGTCAGGCATCGCATACTCGCGCGCACGTACCCAAAGCATTGGGACGCTCGGGGCCAATCGTGAGCCCGTTCGATCGATCACATCTGCTCGCCGTTCTGGACGCTAGTGCTTCTCCGTCTCGTCGCGATCCAGTGCTGCTGCTGCCCCGCCCACATGTCTCAGCACAGCAGCATCGCCGGCACCCGGCAGTGACGACGCAGGTGCCAGCCCGCCAGGGCTCCACCGCTCCCAGTGCATGCTCTCATTCCTTGGGTTCCGTTCGTGTTTCGAAATATGTTTAATAGCCAAGACGAAGAATAACAGAAGTCATAAAAACGGCTGCCGCACAATCTTTCAGGCCAGTGGATGGTCTATTGAAACAGTCCGTTCCCAACAAGTGGGGTGGGAAGAATAGCATCACGTATGCCTGCCATGGATGGTCTATTGGTCTCAGGTATACTCCCCTGAAGAAGCCGCACTCACGCTTGATGCTCTCTCTATCGTCGCATGGTCACTGCACCAACCGTCCCCCCCAAATTGACCACGCAGCGCAAAGACGAACGTTGCACTGCATCATATGGCAGCAGCATTTTATCGAACTGATGAGAATTGCTCCGGTCCTCTTTCTTTTAAAAATTACACAAATCTCAAAGCAGCTTGTTAAACTAACTAATTATTTTCTTACTTATTTGTGCCTAGACCACGGTTGTCCAACCCAGCCGAGTCCAGCCCATCAACGAGTACACGTGTTAGACTTGCCGTGTTGCCAAACAGCATCACCTAAATATGCTTGAAGAGTATGTTCACTGTTCAGATGAAAGTGGCTCGCCCGGTTGTCATAAATAAATTTGATGATAGTTGTCATAGGCAGCAGCATTCTTGTGCAGATAGGTTGCAAGGACACGCAGAAAATCCTTCATCGGTCCTCATGCCAAATCTGACGGTGCTGTCGAACCTGACGACTCTCGGATCACAGGGGCATGCCGGCGGCTCATTGGCGCGAGGGGGAGGAGGGGGAAGGAGCTGCCGCACATGGTTTGGTCCACGGGTCGCCGGTACTTTCCTCCGTCCCATTGAGTTTGTCACCTTGGACTTCGTGCCATCTTGTTCAATTATTCGTCTTATTCAAATTTTTTGTATAAATATAATTTATTTTATTATAACTTCTTTTATCAACAAAGATACTTGAATATTGATTGATTTATTTTATTATTTGCATAAATATTTTAAATAATACGGATGGTCAAAACACGAAGTCCAAAAAGCTAAAAAACGACAGTCTCCATGGGACGGAGGGAGTACTCAAGAATGCTGCCGTGAGGGATGGAGGGAGCTCCCTAGGCTACTGCAGGGATCGAAGGAGGCTGCAGATGTGTGCAGTTTCCCTCTGGATCAGGGTTGGACTTGGACGGGCTAGGTCCATGCGGAACCCAGTTTCCCTCTTTGTTGTTGGCTTCGATTGTCTAGTTCATGCAGGTTACTGCCTCTGTAAATACTTACAATGCAATGAAATACCAAGTTAATTACTTGCAGGTTTATATTGGGAGATCGCTCCGTCTAAATGTACTTGATGAAATACTCCAAATATGTCCTACTATTTTGTATCAAATTATTTGTCAAATATTACTCTAAATATCAAAATGTACAAGAGAGCCACTAATTTTTGCGAGAATATCACCTAGGTACATCAACTCTCAAAGTGTAGTTTTAGATCATAAACTTTTTAATGATTCACCAGACATCTATACCCCTTTGTTTAACAATTGATCTGACTAGTATATTATATAAATCCATGCTCTCGCACGGGCTAGGATATATAATATATTCCATTTTCTATATTTTTAAGAAATATACCGTTTAACATATCTGGTAGTAAATAATTATTTATACTAAATTGTATATTTTTCTTTTTGTCTATTTTATATAAAATAGACACAATAGATACTTTACAGTCTATACCAATTATCACATACTTATTACTTATTTTTTTTTTGCAAGGTATTGATCTATATGTTTTCCATTTATTTGTATTTTTACTCTGCATTAGTTTGAAATCTTACAATTAATTATAACAGTCACATCAATATCTTGTAAAGTTAAGAATCTAAATTTTGATTTTCGATTTTTTTTGTTACTAGGTGAGTGCCCGTGCGTTGCTACGGGACTACTCACTATATATGCATGTATTATTACATTATGAGCTAAACAAATATTGGTTCAACCTTATGGTGTTTTTTTTTTAAAAAAAAACACATATGTACAAGGCATATGTTCAAAAGACAAGCAGACTCACAAAGTTTAGCATTTAGACAAATTGCAGGCAAGAAGAGAAAAAAAAAACCCTTGGCATCATCGTCGTATCATAAGATAAAATAAAGTACAGAAGCCATACTGCCATAAACAGTGTGTTCGCTTATGTTGTTGAGCTCCTGTCAAGAAAGGAAAGAGATGCAGTGAGTAAGATTTGGTGATTGTGAACATGCAGTAGAAGCATTGGCAACAGTAAAGGGAAAGAGGATTCTAGCCGTCAGGTATGTTTTTCTACATAGACAGATCATCCCCAGAGAAACCACTTCACAAGAAACTGACTTAGAGCAAGCATTGGTAAAATACATGTGGCATGTCTAAAATCTGAAGCCATGGAAAAGACTGGCATGAGCAGACGTTAGGAATTTTCATTGATCATATATACTCCTTCCGTTCCAAAAAACATGCAATTATGGGATAATAGGAAGCGTGCCAGTCAAACTATGTAAACTTTGACCAAGTTTATAGCAAAAAGTATTACATTTATGTCTCAAAATAAATTTATTATGAAAATATATTTCATGACCAATCTAATGATATTTATTTTGTCTCATAAGTCTAAGTATTTTTTTTCATATAATTTTAGTCAAAGTTCGCAATGTTTGACTTCTCGGGATGTGAGAATTGCATGTTTTTTGGAACGGAGGGAGTAATAGTGAGCATATGTACGTGTAAGGCAAAATTTAGTAGTCAATTGTGACTGACTTGCTGGCACTGTATATCTTTTTAAAAAACATCTGTACTGTATTGAGCATCAAGCCAAAAATAATAAATAGAGCACTGCAGGACAGTAAATTTGACAATGGGGTATGATAGTACAGGGTATAAAATATGTAGCAAAATTATGTAAATAGAACATGAAGATGGATCAGACTGGTGAAATAACAAATTCTAAGGGGAATGTTTTCAGCAATAAATATCAAATTCACATTGCAGGAAGCCACACTTTGGTACAACCGTTTAATCGCCAAAGTAATGATCTTTTCTTTGACAGATTATGTATCACTCTGACCCTTTAATATGCAAAACAAATCATTATCTGAGTAGGTAGTCAATGTTTAGCTGAAAGCGCCACGTTTAAAAAGGAGAGCTTATGGCTTTCGTGGTACTACTGGATAACTTTTTCTTGTGCAATCAGCAGTTGATGTGGAATCTATTTGGCTAATGAAAGCATAAATTTTCAATTGGAATGCTAAATTAGCAAGTTAGAAAATAAGTATCCAGTTATTGGACACATTGGAATCTAGATAAATGTTGAGAACAATGATAAGCAGAAAGTGGTTTTTTATTGGAAGGAATGAATTTGTTTGTAGACCACATATTTCAAATGTCATCAATAGGAAGTCGTATACTTTGGTACATAGTTGATTTTTGTGTGAACTTAAATTGCAAAAGAAAAGATAAGAAACAAACCTGAACCTGAATCTGAACCTTCAGATGCAGCAGCAGCCTTCTTGATACGGACTGTTGGCCGTGAGGCAGGAGAAGTATTTGAATCCACTGATCCACCATATGAGCTCATGGTTTGGATCCTATGATAAATGATGACAGAAACCAAATGTGATCAATAGGAAGTCTGGAAATGAGATGATCAGTCATGCAAAAGGTCTGCTGTAGCAGATAAGAACTGGTACACTGTTGATTTGAAATCTTCTGTGCATTTTGGATGCAGTACTAAATTACTGAAGGATTAAGTATATAACAAAAGCACAAATTCTGGACTTGAAAAAGCTACCAGACCACTGGTAGTTGCCGATACGCATGCACTTATTCGTAGCTGGTTACCGCAAAATAACTATTTGCAAGGGGACCTGAGTTAACCCTTTTTGTAAATAAAATAAAAATAGTAAGTCGCTATGGTTCGGTATTATTGTCTGATATTCTGGCACTTCATGGCAATGCCCATTTAGCAGGGAATGAAATAATATTCCATTGCATTGATGGTTTACTTTTTTTGGAAAAATAACTAAACTGGGACCTATGAAATATCAATGCAAGTTTGAAATAAAGGAACGGATGTGGTTGTTTTATCATTATACTCAGAAGTTGCAAGGAGACATATCCTTTTCAGTATATTTTAGCAAGCCATATAATTTTCTGTTGCCATTGGTAATTATGAGCAGAGAACAAAATTGTCATAGTGCAGTTAACACCAATGCAAAATCCAGAGATGGGAATGAAGCACAACAATCCGAGAATGGAATGGTGTGCCTTACAGACCAAAGTGAACTCACCAGATCATGATGTCCCCGTGATCTTAAGCTAACTGATGTAGTCACCGGATGAGCAGGCAGAGGTAAAATCCAGTTCATCTTACATCCAAATCAGTAGGGGGTAAATCTCTTATACACAAATCAAGGCACCGAATCTCTGAACGAATAAATGAAATCGAGGTCAGAATAGAGCAGTCAAGCAACGTAGTTGGATGGGAAAATGGAGATGGAGGCAGTCTGGGTCGCCAGCTCGTGAGTCGCTGAGCGCCGAGGCAGAGTTGCGGAGATGCCGGCGACGCCAAGTTGCTGTCACCTGTCGCTGACGCGCTGAGCGCGCAGGGCTCCCTGTTCCAGTGGCTGGATGAAGGCGCAAGGCATGGCCAAGAACCCGACAAAGTAGAGGACGCCGACGGAAACTTCGAAAGGCGAGGGGAGGGGGCCGGTGCACCCTGTGTAGCCTGATCCATCGCCGTGGAGGCCGGTGGTGGCGGGATCTGCCTCCGCCGGCGCTGTGGGCAAGGGGCGCCGCGACCCGCATGCTTGGGAGGGAGAGATGGGCGGACTTGGGACGCGGCCGCCTTGGCGCCCCCTAAGCTGAGCGACGGAGCGCGTTCGCCCCAAGCAGCACAGCGCCGAGGCAGGCGGCGAGCACGGCGAGGGCGAGGAGGAGCCAGCGAAGCGCCGCGCCGAGGAAGGAGGCAAGGGCGAGGACGAGCCGGCAAAGCGCCGCGCCAAGGAAGGAGGCGAGGACGGTGAGGGCCACGAGGAGCCAGGATGGCGCTTCTGTTTCAAGCACGCGGGGCGAATGCGGAGCTGGGCGTCATGCGCGGGCGGGAGCGAGGGAAGCATCTGCGGTTGTACGGGCTGGAAGGGAAGGAGCTTTGCGTCGTGCGCGGGCGGCGGAGGCGAGGTGGGCGTCGTGGGCAGCGGTGGTTCCGCGGGCGCAAGCGCCAGGCGGTGGATTAGCGCGCGATAGATTAACGCGGGGCGGGGCGATTAGCGAGACTAAGACGATATCATTTCCTTCTTTTTAGTAGTAGGATTGATTGCTATATTTTTTATCCTCAAGTTAAACTGTTGTACTTAATATATCTTTTATTAACTCTTCTTTTTGTATTTTCTAAAATAAGGATTTTAAGTCATAAAGTATGATCTTAAATACTAAATACCATGCACATGCATGGGCTAATGATATATAAATTACATCATTTTTACTTTTATTATGCAAAATAGATTGATTCCTTAATAACATGTCATGGACAAATAAAGTTTCCATAACAATGTGGGTATAAACTATACTTTAGAATGTTGTCACTCGATTGATCTATATAAAATGAGCCCTTCAGTTAATGTAACCTTATGCTCCCTCTATTAAAGGTTAAGGAGACCTTTTTTAATTAGGAAAGAAAGATAAATATGGACATATAAATATGTTCTCAAAGAGTACCCACAAAATCATGTGATTAGTTTTACTATATTATTATTTACTTATTGAAAAATGTATAACAATCATAAGAAAGGTATGCAAATTAGCATTCTACAAAACCACACGAAGCAAGCCATATAATAGATCTAAATGTGTGGAAAGCTTAAATGTTGCAGATGAATTTACTCAAACATGAACATCTGCAGTAGAAGCATTTTTAACCCTCACAGAGTCATAGTTTATAAATATATGGACAATCAAGCAAGTGAACATCAGAAGCTTTGTAACTACGACTACAGTATATATATGACCAAATAATTGGACGGTTGATCATTTGCATATAGCAGTACCGGAGTAATTTTGATTTTCTAAGTGGTAATTTTGTACATGTTATTTGTTACCATTTTTTAGAAAACATATAGTGGCCCATGTCATACCATGTCCATTCATAATCTCAGATACAAATAACGCAATAATAACTACTCCTTTTGTTACATAATGTAAATCATTATGGCTTTTTGGAATAATAGCACAATTTAGAACAAAGGGAACATATGTTTTGTGGAATTTCATAAAGTGATTTAGTTCACTCATGTTGTTGCAATTTGTAGGTCTGTACGGATCCACTGCAATGATAATAATTAGCTAACATAATTTAATTGTGATCCAAAGGGCTATATTATGAATGGATTATTAATATGAAAATGCCATATTATTACAATAATCCTACAATCTATGAGAAACCTACTTTTTGGAGGTTACGGGTATCTGTCACTTTAACAAACATAATCCACCACAATAATTTAGGGAACCAAACTCTCTGATTATTTCAAATATAATCTTCTGTATAACCTAGAATATAATAATCTAATTATGATCAACTCGGCCTTAGATCTCCTTATATTCAAAAGCCCTTAGTTCCTAAACTTAATTCTCTATATCCTCATCATATAGGATGCATCCTAACAAAAATTCTCCTTGAATATTGATGTCCTTTGTAGTTCTCCCCTGCTATCTCAGATAACATATGCCACCTAAATATAGGGGAGGGGGAGGATTAGTTTACAACAAAATATAGGGGAGGATTAGTTTACAACAAAATATAGGATATTGCATAGAGGAACTATTGGAGGCACCTTAATTTTGACTTTAATAGATTGGATTGGAAACTCATAGAGATGCCTTACCCACTCTCTTTGATCCTAGTTTTCCGTCTTATGCCAAACAGGATAACACCAAATGGCTTCACTCAAGGAACCTCCTAAATCGTGCTCTCCCCGACAATATTCAGAGGATGGAGCTGAAATTAGTGAATTCACCTCGCTCTGGTGGATGGGTTCGGTAAGAGCATGTTCTAAGGAGCTCCACACATGGAGCTAATTTCCCAAATGATTTACCAAAATAGCTCTAGCTCTACCAGTGGAGTTATTCATGGAGTTTAAGCCAAAAACGGCTTCACTGGTAAAGTTGAGTCTTGCAAAATGGAACCCTATTCTAATCGTAACTCTATTATATTAATCGCATAATTCAGATCAGAACAGGTTATATGGGTGCTTAAAAAGATAACCTATCCCAAACCGACTATCTTTTTTTAGGCAACTTTGGGGGGGAGCAAAATGACTCCCCACCTGCATTCCGAAGGCACCCTAGTTGGTAGAATAAAAGCCCGGTAGGGCGGGACGGACTAGGTGAAACATCATGGAGGGGTGGGGGCATTACATAAGTAAAGCAAGGCTCTGATGTTGCTTCAGTGACTTGTCTTTTGCAGGGATGTGGCAAGCCTAGGCTCTAACTGACTCTCGGCAGGCGGACAAGAGGCGGGCTATGCTTGGCTCCATGGCATTGAACACCACATCATTCCTACGTTTCTAGAGTTCCCAAGATAGGAGGAGGAGCAGGGGGTGAAGTGCCCTCTTGTAGACGTGCGGGGCGGTGTGGAGTTCCATAGTTCGCGGGACGGGGGGCGACGTTCATGGGTTGCTAAACGATGGATATCCAGAAGCTTTGGGCGAAGGAGCAGTCGGACAGTATGTGGTCCGTAGATTCGGAGCCTGCCTTGCAAATTTTGCATATATCCAAGTCGACAATGCCTTTGCGCAGAAGGTTCAGCCGACAGTGGATTCAGTTCTTTGTCATGAGACAACCGAAGAATTTGATGGGGGGAGTTGTCCAGACGAAGGCGTACGAATAGCAGCTCCGATCGCCTTGGACAGATGCTTGGTAGATGAGCCTAGGAGATTGTGGTTGCCATCCTTAAAGAAGCTAGATTCGTCGTCTTCCTCCGTAGTCAGCACCACCTCTTGGAGCTGGATTGACAACATCTCAAGTTCTGTGGAGGCTTGGGGGGTGAGTCTGCGCTGGAACAAGCTACGCAGATCATTGCAGAGGACGCCCTAGACCGAGGTGTGCCGCGCAGAATAATGGGAGCACAGGGCCAGGAATTGCACAACCAGAGGAGCATCGTCCAGCCAGCCATCGCCCCAGAAGCTGGTATTCCTGTCGTCGCCGATCTCAACCTTGGAGACTGCCTGGTAAGCTGGGACCAGCTCCCGCAGGGCCCTCCAGTGGGCACCATGGAGAGACCCGCCGAGGTATGTAGGGTGGCGTTGTCGTTGGCCCAGCGCACCCAGGCCGAATTGGAGGGGTGGTGGAGGTGGTGGATGAGCTTGAGCAGCAGGCACGTGTTCTGCGTGTCTAGGCGTTTGATTCCTAGGCCCCCGTCTTCCTTCTTGCATACATCCTACCATGCCACCAGACATTGGGCACCGGACGCTGAACTCAAGCCAGTCCAGAGAAAAGCTTATCGCCAAGTGTCGATTGTTGCGATCACCCCTGGGGGAGCTGCATGGCCCCCATGGCGTAAGTTGGCAGGCCACTAAGCACTGCATTGATTAAAACCACCCTTCCCACGGTGCTCAGCAGGAGGGCCTTCCAGCTAGCCAAATACTTTTCCACCCAGGCGATAGGAGGGACGAACGTTGTTAGGGGTAGCTTGGTGTTTGACAGAGGAAGACCAAGATTTGTCTGGGGAACTTGCCTTCCTTGCATTCGAGCTTATTCAAGAAGCCTCCATGGTCACGCTGTGTAACGTTCTTCGGGGTGGCCGTGCTCTTTGCGAAGTTGATGGTGAGCCTAGTTGCAGCAGCCAACTGATCTAAGGTGCGCTTGAGGCAGGCAACTCCATCTGCATCATCTCAGAGGAGGAGGATGGTGTCATCCGTGTACTGTAGGACCAGTGCAGGGCTGTCATGTAGAGGGTGCTTGATCCCATCCTCACCCTTCATTTGCCGTTGTAGGACATCAGCCACCAGTAGGAAGAGGTAGGGGGAGAGGGCATCTCTTTTCCCGACGCTGCGCTTGCATGTGATCCATAGTCCGTTTACTCCATTTACCAGCACTGCGGACATCGATGTGACCTGGAGCTAGTTGATCCACCCGCACCACTACTCAAGAAACTGCCATGCCTCCAGTATCTTCATGAGCCTCTTCTAGTTACTGAGTCGAAATCTTTGGCGAAGTCTAGTTTGAGCACCAGGGTTGGGGCTTGGCGCTTGTGGCAAGTCTGCACAAGCTTAGTGGCCATGACGAAGTTTTATGAGATGGATCTCCCTCTGATGAAGCCTATTTTATCTGGATCGATTAGGTTGGCGATTTGGCACTGCAACCGGTTATCATCTTGGTGAGGATCTTGATAGGGCAGTTCTAGAGCGAAACGGGGCAGAACGCTGACGGTGTGACCGAGTCCTCCGTTTTTGGCAGGAGGACGATGACCGCTCTGTTGATACGCTCCAGGTCTGCCTCTCATCGGCGGAAGGCATGGAGGAATGCCATGACATCCCCCCGAATGGTCTCCCAAGCAGAAATGTAGAAGCTAGGCTCGACGCCATTGGGGCGGGGCGCCGCGCACGCTGCCCGTGCCTCTGGTGCGTGAAACAGGGGCCATGAGCGGCTCTCTGTCCGCTCCTAGAACCCCATCGTAGAGGCGGTTGATGTCGATGTCCCAGGAGACTACGCGCTACCCACCTAGGATGTTGGTGTAGTAGGCGATGAGCGCGGCGACCTTAGCGTCATGGTTGATGAGTGTCTCACCGTCCACTTCCATTGTTTGGATGGCGTTCCTCCTCGCCCGTGTAGAGGCCCGAGCGTGGAAGAAGTTGGTGTTGGTGTCGCCGTCCCGTAGTGCGCGGAACTCCAAACCGACTATCTAACTTGGCCCCCAACCTATGTTGTCTTACTTGTCAAATTAAACGGTTAAGGATAAGATACAAATTGCCCACATTAACCAACTATAATCAATAATCAACATAATCAATTGACACAAACACTAATTATTTTAATCTGTAATCCTAATTATAATAATTCTATGCATAATTCAGGTTACAATAATTTAGTTGTGATCTACAAGGTCCCTAACTCATAGGTACAGCATTTTCCTTTTTTCCCAAAAAGTAAAATAAGTAGGTTTACATAGAGATGCATGGATCCATTACGTACCTCTTGATGACTTGCATGTTTTACTTGATGACTGATGCATCTTGCCAATCTTAGAGGTTGCCAAGTCAATATATAGCCAGCAAGCACGATGCAATCTCCAGATCAAGCAATGCATGCCACCATGTATCCGTACAGAGATATCTCCTACATCTTGTAGTTGCAGACCTTGGCACCTTGCCACCATCGATGAGATTTCATCTGATAGATTATGAACAGGGGCACGGTTGTATGTAATCGCACACAATACTTAATTTGCTTGTGTCAATTACAATAAGGCATGGCTGATGGCTGTTAGATAAGTTGTTGCATATCTTTTGTAATCAGTTAAGTTTCAGATTGCATTCAGTTAGGCTAGGGGGAATGTGTGGCCGGAGGCGTGCTCGGTTCACAACATTACCCGGTGTGGGTTCATGTGTCAGCGCCAGGGGAACATGTCGTTGCACGTTGCGGATACCGCGGTGAAACGGTATAGCGCGTGATATGCGACCTAGCGTGGGGACTTGGAGTAGCCAAGATCTCGTGTATGCATTGTCTATAAAAGCATGAAAGAAAACCCTGAAAAGCTGCGGTTGTTTGCAGCGCAAAACTCTCTTGCATGTGTTCTCAATTTCCAATCTACATACTCTACTTTGTGGTGATCGCGGTCACCGTGACCCTCGCCGCCCGGCGTGTTAAACTCCCCCGGCATCGCCGGAGTTCCAACAAGTGGTATCGGAAGCGTCGGGTTGCCGTTCGCGGCGTTCCTGGTGCGAGGGGAGAGGTGGGAGGAAGGCCGGTGGTTTTGTCCATCGAGGAGAAGAGAACGACACCGGCGTCACCATGGGAGCCAGCGGGAAGGACGTCGAGGTGATGGAGTGCACGTGGAATCAGGCAGCGGGGAATTTGCTCTGGCCGATGTTGACGCGTACCAATTACTAGGAGTGGTCCGAGCACGTCAAGTGCAATCTTGAGGCGATAATATGTATCGTGGGGCCGGGTGGAACCGGCGGAGATGCCGCCAAGGTGGAACGCCCGGCGAGATCGGCTTGCTCTCGGCGCGATGATGAAGGGGTTCCCCGAGATGCACTCTATGATGCTGAACAAGAAATCAGCGAAGGAGGCATGGGAGGGGATCAAGGCGATGCGGCTCGGGGCGGAGCGTGTCAAGGAAGTCAACGCGCAGAAGCTGCTGGGCGAGTTCGAGGCGATCACGTTCAAGATGGGCGAGACGATCGACGAGTTCGCTGTTAGCATCTCCAGGCTAGCCACGGATCTGCGTGGGCTCGGAGAAAGAGTGTGGATGATGCGCGTGTGGTGAAGAAGTTCCTCGAGTCGTGCCCCCCACGCTACAACCCGGTGGCGGTCACGATCGAGATGTTTTGCGATCTCAAGTCGCTCTCTCTGGAAGAGTTAGTCGGACGGCTTCGCGCTGCGGAAGATCGGTTCGAGACTCCAGCGGAGGCAGCGGCTGACAAGGCCAAGTTATTCGCTCACGGAGGGGGCGAGTGGATGGCGCGCAATGATCACGCATGACGCGTCCCGAGTATTCATCATGCTCGAGCAAGGGTGGTGGAAAGCACTACCGTAAGAAGGAGAAAAGCGAGGGGACGCGCGTGGCGGCGAAACGCATGATGGAGTGAAGCTCACATCCATGGGCACGCCACGAAGGAAAGGAAAGTGCAAGAAGTGTGGCATCTATGGCCTTTGGGCCAGGGAGTGCAAAACCCCGGTGAAAGAGGAGAGGCAGGAGGCGGTGAATGCTTTGCTTGTGGATCGATCAGCCGGATCCCACCCCTGCCGGTGGCACAAGTGTGTCATGTAGCGCGTGGTGCATCGACGCCGGCGCACCAAGTGTTCCTAAATCAGGAGCGTATCTTTCCTGGTGACTACAACGAGGGATCATGGGTGCTCGACACCGGCGCGACGAACCACATGACGGGCAGTCGTGCGTCGCTGTCGAACCTTGATGAGTCCGTCGGAGGAGCTGTGCGGTTTGGTGACGGCTCGACGGTGAAGATCGGAGGCATAGGCACGGTGACGATCACTGACCGAAACAACGAGCACCGAGTGCTCACGGAGGTATATTATATCCCCTCTCTGAAATGTAATATTGTCAGTTTGGGATAGCTGGAGGAGAATGGGTGTCGTGTTGAGATAGACCATGGCGTAATGAAGGTGTTTGAGAGGCGTCAGGGCACGAACCAGCAGATGTCAGTGTTAATCAGGGCAGAGAGGAAGAATCGCTTATATGTGATGCAGGTGAAACTGTCTGCTCCAGTCTGTTTGCTAAGTATGATGACTGACAAAGCCTGGCTGTGGCATGCACGATACGGGCACCTTAACTTCAGATCGTTGCATGAACTGGGTGCCAAGAACATGGTGAATGGCATACCTCTGATTCAGCGTGGAGAGCAGGTTTGTGATGGGTGCGTGTTGGGCAAACAACACAGAAGACCGTTCCCACGAGCATCAGCATATCGTGCTGATTCAGGCCTCGAGCTAGTCCATGGAGATTTGTGTGGACACATCACCCCACCAACGCCAGGAGGCAAGTCCTTCTTCCTCTTGATGGTTGATGACTTCAGTCGTTATATGTGGGTGGATTTGATAGCCTTCAAGAATGAAGCGTTCCAAAGCTTCAAGAAGATCAAGGCGGCTGCTGAAAAGGAGACAGGCTCTCGGTTGAAAGTTTTCAGAACGGACCGGGGCGGTGAGTTCAACTCAACTGTCTTTGCAGCTTATTGCGATGAGCAAGGCATCGAGCGCAACACGACGGCGCCCTATACCCCGCAGCAAAATGGCGTGGTAGAGAGACGGAACCAATCTATAGTGGAGATGGCCTGTTGTATGCTGAAGAGCATGAAGGTACCAGCTAGATTCTGGGGGGAGGCTATAAAAGTGGCAGTCCATGTGCTAAATCGTTCCCCGACGAAAAGCCTTAGTAACAAAACGCCATTTGAGGCTTGGTTTGGGAGGAAGCCAGGAGTTGAGCACCTGAGAACATTCGGCTGCAAAGCCTATGCAAAATGCACGGGACCGGGTCTGACAAAGCTGGCAGACAGGTCTGTGCCTGGTGTCTTCTTGGGCTATGAGCCAGGATCAAAGGCGTATCTTGTGTATTATCCAGTCCATGACAAACTCATTGTGTCGAGGGATGTGGTGTTTGACGAGCGGGCTGGATGGAATTGGGAGGAGAAGGAAAGCAACGTTCCCGGTGTTGACAGAATGGTGCCGGAGTTCACTGTCTTTTATCCTGATGAACCTGACGAAAATCCGACAATAGAAGTGGAGCCGTCAGATGCAGCTGCTGAACCGCAAACGCCTGCGCCATCAATTCCCTCGCCCGGAGGATCAGTTGGATCAACACACAACCAAGTTCAATGGGCAACCCCACCAACTGGAGGATCGGTTGATTCAGAAGGCGCACCACTCAGGTATCGAACCATTTCAGATTTGCTGAATGAAACTGATGAGATTCAGGGATTCGAATACAGTGGAGTCTGTCTGGTTGCAGCTGAAGAACCAAGGTCAGTTGAAGAAGCCATGACCAAGAGTTGTTGGAGAGAAGCTATGCAGTCTGAGATGAAAGCGACTAAAGCTAACAGGACCTAGGATGTGAGTGTGCTTCCAGAAACACACAAGGCTATTGGCCTCAAGTGGGTTTACAAGGTAAAGAAAAACCCAGATGGTGATGTTGTGAAGTACAAAGCCAGGTTGGTGGCTAAGGGCTATGCCCAGCAGCAGGGTGTTGATTTTGATGAGGTATTTGCACCAGTGGCTCGAATAGAAACAGTGAGAGTTTTGCTTGCATTAGCAGCACAGGGTGGCTGGGAGGTACACCATATGGATGTCAAGTCAGCATTTCTGAATGGAGATCTCTCTGAAACTGTCTTTGTGCAACAGCCTCCAGGGTTTACTGTTGGAGACACTACCATAATCCTGAATTGCCTTGAGTGCCAAAAACCGCCAAGGAAAGGGGTAAAACCGCCAAGGAAATGATCCTTGACCATCAACCGCCAAGCAAATTCACTCAAGAATATGGGATAAGGAAAATTATTTTCCTTGGCGGTTTTAACACTCAAGGATACTTTTTTGGAGGTTAACCGTCAAGAAAATTAGGAGGATACTTAATTTGCCATACAGCCAAGAAAATATTGCAACCGCCAAGGAAAGTAGTTTTCTTGAGGGTCAACAACCGCCAAGAAAATACTTTGGACCGCCAAGGTAATTGTTGTTTCCTTGACTGCCCTTCACCCTCAAGGAAATTATAGCTTTCCTTGACTATCATTAACCGCCAAGGTAATTCTGATTTCCTTGAGAGCCAGCCCCAAGAAAATCCATATTTGCAATAAAAAAATAATTGCACCAATCCATATATTCTAATATTGTAGCCAATATATTAAGTTCACACATGATGACGTGCATATAAATATTTTATTATGGTTCCCAAACAATTATATTTACGTCAATATCCATACAAATATTACATGTATTTATCATTTATCCTTACATGAACTCCATACATCATAACACACAAGTCACTAATAGTTTCCAATGCTGGATTGATCTTTCAACTGGTTCTAGTTGCATAGTAGTAGAACACAATGTACCTTGCAAGGTGTTTTGGTTGAAACAGAGCAGCTTGATCTATTGTTTATCTAGCTGATGCTGCTGCTTTTGCTCTTCTTTGGCTACTGCCGCTGCTGCTTTTGCTCTTCTTTCACTCGCGGCTGTTACTTCTCTTCGTCTGCTCACTATGCCTAAATTGGTACATGAAGCAGCCAAATTTATCTGTTGAGCATAACTTCCCAAGGCCTCCTGCAAATGAACATTTTTTTATAAATCAGAGGTAAATGGCGAAGTAGTAGTTACGTATAGCCTTTGAACATAATTAAACTAATTAAACAAGTCAATTTATTGTCCCAAAGCATTCCATTTGCCAACAGTGACAGATCAAATATAGAATAAGAAAAACAATAACTTTGACATTATGTTTTAATCAGCAAGTTCTATTGCAGAAAATATTTCTAAATTCCATTTTCTATACCAGTTCTGTACAATCTGCTACAGACTCTGATCCTAGAGCATAATAGTTTTTTCTTGCATTCGCCAGATGCTAGCTATAGGTCTATACCAATGAAATGGAGCAAGATAAACAGCCATAGCACCAGTAAATAGCCATAGGTTTGTACTATTTACCTTGCTGTACATTGAAGGTGTTATATTAGCAGCTAGTAGACAGCTGCTACCTGCAGTCCTACATACATAAAACATGTTATGAAACTGCAGTCACAGTATATCTAATATTGTAAAAGGGAACTAAAATGATACTATTCAAAAACAAGCTACCTAGGACAAAATGCTTTTACAAAGGTAATAAATAGCCATTGAAAGAATATGTAAGAAATGGCTTTGTTCTTTAGTTTGGATCACACGCACATACTGTTAAAAAAATCAAATAATATGTAAAAAGAATAAACATACCAACGAGTCTAGGAGCATCTCACTCTTTGGTGCAGTGTTCATCAGAACCTTGTGAGAGACACAAGCTAGCTAGAACTGATTTGTTAGTATATACTGTTAATTCAGTTTTAGGGCTTCTAACCATCTGAAACCATGGCATCCTTAGTTTAGGTGATATGAAAAATTCAGAGAGCAGAACAGACATTGGGGACCCAACAAAAAAATTCTGCTAAGGCCGGTGGTTACATATAAATACCAAACTTAACCGGTCTAATCATGTATGTATATCAGTTCTACTGAACTACACCTACTGCGATTACAAAAACAAAATTTAATCAGAGATTCTTCTCTCTTCATTTTTAACAAAAGATCAAACAAATAAGTTCCACACTCTAATACTCTATCTGTGTATCGTGCATTGTGTAATCCTACAGGTAGTAGCGTAGGTCAGGTAGATTACAACGTTGCAGAATACTCAATCTGTGTATCGTGCATTGTGTAATCCTACAGGTAGTAGCGTAGGTCAGGTAGATTACAACGTTGCAGATCTATATTATCAGACTATAGGCTTACAACCACAGATGAACCCATGGCAAAACTACAAGACAAGCAAGCCCAATGTAATTAAGTATGCGCAAGTACCTGGAAGATCGGGGGACGTGCTGGACGCTGGGCGCAGCCACGGCTGCTGCTAGCCTGTTGTCATCTACCTGAGCTTGGTGCGCGCGGGATTGGGAGGGGGAGCTGGGAGGGCGTGGGACCGGGAGAGGGAGTCGTCGCGGCACCGCACCGACCGGCAACGCCTTGGATTGGAGCGCCATCATCAAGCGCCCTTGGCTACGTCGAGGTGGATCGAGACTAGGGCTGCGTGCTCTCCATGACTCCACCACTCCGGCGCCTTCTTTGCCATATCTGAATCGACAACGAAGGAGCTGCCGCCCCGAGGGGCGCCCGCCGGCCGGATCCGCTGCTCCGAGGACCGGATTTGCCAAGCCAGAGGAAGAACGGATGGGTTCGCCATAGTCGCATGGGGTGGGATGGCACGGCCGCCAGAGCCGCGTGGGGTGGGCTGGTAGCGGCGGCGGCTGGAGATATGGAGTGGTGGAGACTGGGAGGTGGGAAGAGGAGCTACGGTTTGCATATCAGCTTATTTCCATCCATCCGATCACAAATCAACCGCCAAAAAATCACAGGCCATTGGGCTTTTGGGCTGTTTCTTTTTTTCATTTCTTTTATTTTCACAAATAAATTTAATTCTTGAATACAAATTATAATATACGGTCCACAAGACAATCATTATGAGGTCTCAAAATACTTTTTAAATAAAATAGACTATGTATATGTTCCTTTGTAGAAGTTTCAAAATTTTTAGAACTAATTTGCTATTTTTTATAGTTTAGATGAATTTTTGCGTGCTTTTGAAAAATAATTACAACTTAAACTACACGTCCTATCTAACAATGCAAAAAAATTATAAAAAAAACATATGTAATAATACATGTTCTATTTGAGCTTATATTCAAAAGTCATTGGGAAAATAAATGTTTTACTCAACTACTCAAACTACTATTTTGGTGACACCGACAAAAAAATCAATAATATCATAAAGTGGTCTAAAATTTCTAATAATCTGTATGGGGTCCTAATATGGGTGTATAAGCTTCCCATAAAAAATTTAAACCATTTTGATGAAGTGAGACTATATGTTGTTCACAAATGGATACATCCCTCACATGGTTACATAACTACGTTGGAGTTTTATCCATTCGTCAATAATGTATAGGTCATCCTTGTTAATATGCTTTGAAAATTTTACGGCAAGTTAATACAACCATATTACGATCTCATGCCAAATTTTAGGATTTTTAGACACCTTTAGGATATTACTTGTTTTTTTCAATCAATGTCACCAAAATGCTTATAAGCATTTCATTGGCTGCCAACCTCCAAGAAAATTTAATAACCCCCAAGGAAATGATAATTTACTTGACGGTTTAGAATAACACCCAAGGAAATAGGTACTTTTCTTGGCGGTTAAGAATAACACTCAAGGAAATATGTCATTTCCTTGGAGGTGGTTACAAACCGCCAAGGAAACACCCATATTCCTTGGCGGTTTACATCAACCCCCAAAGAATATATATTTCCTTGAGAGTGTAGTAGCACCGCCAAGAAAACCATATATTCCTTGGCAGTTTTGTTTTGGCTCTCAAGGAAATTCCTAGCACTCAAGGTAATTCCAGTTTCTTGTAGTGAGATGGTGGCAAAGTGTTGAAGTTGAGAAAAGCACTCTATGGCTTGAGGCAGGCACCTAGAGCCTGGAATTCAAAGTTGGACAAGGAGTTGGTGACTTTGGGTTTTGAGAAGAGCAAGCTAGAGCATGCTTTGTATATAAGAGAGAGAGCGACAACAAGTCCATTCCGCTTGTGGGAGTTTATGTTGATGATCTAGTCATTTTCGGGCCAAATGTCAGAGACATTATGCGGTTCAAGCAAGAGATGATGAGGAAGTTTAGCATGAGTGATCTGGGGGCTGCTGAGCTATTATCTTGGAATAGAGGTGAAGCAAGGTAATGGTCAGATCACACTTTGTCAGATTTCCTATGCTAAGAAGATTCTTGAATCGGGCCGGGATCTTTGAAAAGCAATCCCTCGTGCAACACCAATGGAGCCTAGACTGAAACTTCGGCAAGAACAAGAATGGAGATGTGATTGTGGAGCCAACAGCATATAGAAGTTTGATTGGGAGTCTCGGGTATATTGTGAACACTAGACCAGACATGGCATTTGCAGTCGGTGTGGTCAATGTAGACACATGGAGGCTCCAAATAGAGAACACTGGGCTGCTGTCAAGCATATCTTGAGGTACCTAAGAGGAACCATCGAGTATGGCTGCAAGTATCTGAAAGGCACTGAACTGAAACCATTCCTGACCGGGTACAGTGATAGTGACTTTGCAGGTGATGTGGATGACAGGAAAAGTACTACAGGTGTGGTGTACTTCCTTGGGAAGAATTTGGTGATATGGGCATCACAGAAGCAGAAAGTAGTAGCTTTGTCATCTTGCGAGGCTGAGTATGTGGCAGCAGCAGCGGCAGCGTGCCAAGGATTATGGCTGAGTCGACTGATTGGTGATCTGATGGGAACTGTTGAGACGCCGGTGAAGCTCCTCATGGACAATATGTCGGCTATCGCTCTGAGTAAGAACCCTGTGCATCATGATAGAAGTAAACATATTGATACGAAGTACCACTTCATTCGTGAGTGCATAGAGGAAGGGAAGGTGGAAGTTGATCATGTTGGGACTGTGAATCAGTTAGCTGATATCTTCACCAAGGACATTGGAAGAGTGAGGTTTCAGGAGTTGAGAGATGCTCTGGGCGTCGTCAAGTTGCAACAAGCTTAGGAGGAATTTTGTTAGATAAGTTGTTGCATATCTTTTGTAATCAGTTAAGTTTCAGATTGCATTCAGTTAGGCTAGGGGGAATGTGTGGCCGGAGGCGTGCTCGGTTCACAACATTACCCGGTGTGGGTTCATGTGTCAGCGCCAGGGGAACATGTCGTTGCACGTTGCGGATACCGCGGTGAAACGGTATAGCGCGCGATATGCAACCTGGCGTGGGGACTTGGAGTAGCCAAGATCTCTTGTATGCATTGTCTATAAAAGCATGAAAGAAAACCCTGAAAAGCTGCGGTTGTTTGCAGCGCAAAACTCTCTTGCGTGTGTTCTCAATTTCCAATCTACATACTCTCGCCTGTGGTGATCGCGGTCAGCGTGACCCTCGCCGCCGGCGTGTTCTGGCTCCTGGGCATCGCCAGGTTCCAACAATGGCTGGCCTCATGCGGAGTACGTTGTGGACAATGCTTCTCCGTAGGCCTCATACAGACGATGCTGGCCTATCCACATGCCTGTCTACAGCAGCCCATAAGGCCAAACGTTGACTCTGACCTCCGCTAAAGCCTAACCCTAGTCACCGCTTCATCTCTGATCTTCATTCTTTTCACATCGCAATTCGTAAGTTCGCCTGACGATGCCGGCGTCAATGGCTGCTCCTTCGTCTTCATAGATCGAGTCTTAAACACGCAAATCTCAGCGGCGATGACTTGCCGGTGGCCGCTGGCCGCTGGCGATAAAAGCTCTTCCTGCCCTTGTGCTGTCCAGGTACTCCAAATATCCAATTCTGCAATCGGTAATTAACAACCAAATCTGAACTATATAAGGTCTTAGGTTTTTTATTTTTTAGCGGATATGACGTTTGCGCTATACTAGCCATTTCATTCCGGCAAAATGTCAATTGTCATGCATCTAGCTAGCTAACCAAGTACAGCTTGAGCTTGCATAGTTGCATTTCATTACTGACTTTTAATCATATACGCACGGCTGCTTGCAGATTAATAATTTAGTATGTACCTACTTTAATTTTTTTATTAATTTTATATGTAACCAAGGAAGGATTTTTTTAAAGAAAATTACCCCCAATTATTGAGTTGCAGATTACAATTTAGTGATTGTTTCAATGAGGCAACTACTGTTGTGAAAACTTATTTTATTGCAATATACGATTTTTTTGGCCTGGTCGGCTGCAAAATAGAAAGCACTGCAGCTACTTGTTGTCTACAGTAAAAACAAAGTGCAACACAACCACAATAGCTGAGCACAATATTATTAGTCTTAACTGTTAAGTGCCGACCCCAGTGATCATTTATCCTGGCATCGCCCCTGCATGCCTCACTGCACACAGATAGATGATAGACCATGCTGGCTATAGGCATCGCCGAGATACCGATCCTCAAACTCCGGCAAGTTAAGAGGACTAATGAATTCACACACCAAGAAACCGAACAATGTTGTCTTACCCGCACCTACGACTTTCATCTTGTCCTCCTAGCTACCAGAACAAATTCTTCAACATCCGTAACACAGCTATATATGGATGAAGCCATCTTTGAATGGCACATGTCCTCTGGACGCCGGTTGAATCGGAACGCCATGGAGTACGGGAGAAGCTCGCTGAGAAACGATATGCTCAGTTAGATTAGACAGGTTCCAAAAAGCAAACATAAAACATCGGGTTTTCATTAAATGATTTAGAAAGTTGTTTTATTTATTTTTATAATGGCAGTGCTGGGTATTTGTTTAGAAAATCAAATTTATTAATCCAAGGGTTATTATTGCTAGTGAATATTAAATCTTAGTAAATTGATGGCTAGATATTTTTTATTATTGTTAGACTTTTTAGGATTTATCTTTTTTTTCTAACATATCTGGGTGAGAGTTAAACGATATGCTCAGTTAGATTAGATGGGTTCTAGAAAGCAAACATAAAACATCAGGTGTTAGATGATTTAGGAAGTTGTTTTATTTATTTTTATAATAGCAGTGGTGGGTAATTTTTTAGAAAATCAAATTTATTAATCTAATGGTTATTATTGCTAGTGAATATTAAATCTTAGTAAATTAACACACATCTAGAGAGAGTTAACGTGGTGCCTCTGTTGATGCCTCCAATTAGTAATAATATAAAATAAGATGTGGCAAGTCGAGTCAACAGCCAATGTGGCGGATATATGCAATTAGCCCCTTTCCTTTAATGCATCTCTCTCGTCCAACCCACTTTCTCCTTCAACGGTCTCTAGCGCCACCATGGCAGCCCTCCATGCGGCCTAGTACGTGTGCAGCCGTGGCGGCGCCACTATGGATCCGACACCTCAGTCACTACTGTAACATAGCTGAATTGGTTGCTACTTTCTACTGCTAGTATCGTTGGCGTACGCGCGCACGCACTGGCCGGGGAAACACAAGAAGATGCTTTAGTTCCTGTGGCTAGACCCGGTGGCAGTAGCGGCGCGCCGGCACCAACAAAGTTGTGGACGTCGGACGACGAAGACAATGACTACTGCAGTGACATGTATTCAACGCAGATGACTACGACCACGAGCGTGAGCGCGGCCACCTCTGTGGCGGCAGCGCTGTACGCCTTGTCCTAGCTAGGCTCCTAGAGTCCTAGCTATGGCCGCTCACCAAAGGGGACGCCGTCAGACGCCTACAAAGGCGCCCTTGCGACTAGCAAACATGCCATCGTCAGTCGGAGGAGGTGCTCTGTGCTCATGTACTCAGGCTGTTCAAGAAGCTTTTCTTGGCGCACAAGTGTGCCGCCGCCCCGTTGCGGAAGGCGCTGTGATCTGATGCTCAGAAATCGGATTCTTTGAGTGCATGATAATGATGATGTATCAAGTGTATATACGGAGGTGATCAATTGACTAATAATACACACGCTTCTCTCGTTAGCACAATACTAAGAACTTGGTTCAGACTTCAGAGCTGTCAGAGCCTTAGTGGGAGTGGTCTTTTGTTGATGATGGTTCTGTTTCTCTCGTGTAGTTCTGCGACTATAGACAGTGGTTACACCAAAAATTGTTATGCCTTGGATTTTTCCCCTTAAAGTTTGACAAGCTGCGAGATCTTACTCAAATCAGGGCAGCTACCAGAACTCGGCATCGAACCATAATTCTAAAGCGTGCAATATAATCTGCTTCTCGTCCTATCGGGCGTAATTATGTTAAGTTCAGTCCAATTCCAATTCAATCTTCAGTTGAAGTCCCGACATCATTCTGCAGGCTGAGGAGAGGATGTCTGCATTATCGAAGTCCTACGCTGCTCACGGGCTCCGCCGATGGCACGGCCAAGGTGTGGCGGTGGGGTGCCAAGGAAGACATACACGTTGCCTGTATGCTACCTCTCATCGGCCTGTGGCCGTTGTGCGCTGCCACTTGCTAAGGCTGTCCGCACCGTAGGACGGTAAACGATCCCGTGGGATCGTTTTACCAAATGAAACCCCGCAGCGAGATACACTATCGGCAGGCCCGTCCTAGAGGGGTGGGCAGGCGGTGCGACGGCCAAGGGCCTGCATCGCCAGGGGGCCCATAGGAATGTATGTATTATATATGTATAGTATATGTATTTGTCCCGCTTAGCACAATATAGGTCTAAGTATTCTTCGATTAGGCCAGACTTCCATGAATAGGCCACGACTCCGCGTACCACATATTTGCGTGTTGTATTCGTGACTTCGCACTATCTGCAGTGGCCATTTTCGTCTGACTTTGGACACTTCATCTTTGTCTCCACCGCGGATTGCGCTGCAGCACTGAGGAAGCACGAGATAGACGTTTTGATTTCAGTTCCACGACCAAATACAGTTTGAGTTGCCAAATACAAGTTAGGTTTTTGTCATATTAAAACAAAGATTTTTGGACTTTTATTTGGTTGCCTAAGGGACCATAAAATTATTGGGACGGCCTTGACTATCAGTATAATGTATCCTCTATCGTGTCTCCGTCTGTCAAATTCCCAGTGATACTGGGCACGAGGTTGAACACACTAGTACATAAATGATTTTGTGAGGTGTCATTTTATTAACCGTGGTGGTTATATAATTCAACCGCATCATAAAATCATGTGATTTTCGGTGGCAGGTATTTTTTATTTATCATGGCGGTTATTATGGACCGCCACGCCACAGTACCGTGGAGGTCGATAATAACCGCCACGGTAAACCTATTTTCAATGGCGGCCACTCTGTAACGCTCGCCACCAAAACAATGGGCCCAGCATCGAGCCCTACTACACCCATATTACCAGGCTCATGTATAATTAGGCACTTAGGGTTCCTTAGTATCACCTCATTCTCTCCCAGCGCCTCTGCTCTCTCACGCAGCTCCTCCGTCTCCCCCTCGTTCTCCTTACGGCACATGCGGGGCAGCCCCCACCAATGGCGGTGACGAGCGTAGCAGCGGCGGCACGCGGGGTGACTCCACCAATGGCGTGCGAGGCAACTACACCAGCGGCGGTGTGCGGGGCGGCCCCAACCGTGGTGGCCCCTCAGGGCTCTCGCTACATCCCCCTCGCGGCACCGCGGCGTCACGGTGTGGTCGTCCCTCCGGTGGCGATGCATGGGGGAGTGGCCCCTTCGACCGGCGGTGGTACGGATCTACCTCAATAGGCAGCGACACAGACCTACCTCGGTAGTGGTGGCACAGACCTACCTCGTCGAACGGCGACACCCTAGATCCAGCATGGAGCAAGGCGCTTCTCCGCCGGCACGATTGTCTCTGAGCAGGGGCAGTGCGAATCCGCGCGTGGGGCAGCTGGCTCTCCTCTAGGGCGGTCATTTCTGAGTAGGTGTGGCGCTCCTCCTCCAGATCTAGACAGGGCTGCGGCGGATCCAGGGGCGGTCATCTTCGAGCAGATCTCCGAGCAGGGCGGTGACAGATCTAGGCTGGCGGGTGCTCCTCCTCCAGATCCAGGTAGGGTGGCGGCAGAACCAAGCCTAGTGGGTGCTCCTCTGGATCTGGCGGTGGGGGAGAACGCATACAGTAGCCGATGCGGCGGCCCGTGTATGGGCTCACTGGGCCTGTGGATGGGCTTGGTGAGCTCATCGTTGGATTTTTTTGAAATTGATTAACCGAGGTGGTTAAATTAACTGCCACGTTTAATCTTGCTTAACCGTGACCTATAGTTCATGGCGGCTGATAAAACCACCATAGTAAATGCCAAATGACCGTCACCGTTAATATTACTGTAGTAGTGATAGGCTCAATAGTGTGAGGCCAGCTGCCAATACCACTATCACTAAGCTCATTAGCCATTGTTTTCCTCCAAGACTTATGATGTGGACCCTTGTCTCCAATAAGTAATGCATGCTTTGTTATACAAAAAGAAATGTGAGTTATTTCAAGCTCGTAAGACGTCAGCGACATTTGAAGAGAATGTTAATACCATATATGTAGAGAAAGAATAGGTATAATGGATCGCCAATTCCCGAGTGAAGAGACACCAAACATTGCTTGTCGTTTGGTCTCTAGTCTTGTTAGTTTATTTCTCTAAGACTTCATTACACCTCTATTATAACAACATCATGGTAGCTGAAGGTACTTTTGTTTTCTACATGTTGTGAATTTCAGATATGAGACAATCTCTGACGTAGGTTGACCCATTGAGTGATATATATTTTTTGTTTTAAAACCCCTAAGACTATAATTTTTCCGCAATAAGTACTCAGCTTCACTAGAAAGCACCGAACCATCCTTTGCCGATGTTGCTTTGGGATAATATTTTCCTATACCATCCAATCAAAATAAAACCCCTGTGATATAAAAGCATAGAAATAGTTAGATATAGAAAAAAAACTATAAATAATACTTATTATCATTATAGTATACAATATATGTCCTTAATTATGTCGAAAGAAAGAAACACATAGGTACAAACAAAATGGCACCATCCAGTTGGATCTGCTTTTCATTAATCAGTTGAGAGCTCGTAATAGGAAAGGACTCGCTCATATGGTCTATTACCATTTGAGGCTCCAATGATCATATTGAATTTGACATTCTTAGAAAATTCAAATGGTAGCAAGAGATACATGTTTGTCCTCAAATGCCTGGTAGATATTATTTTTGACATCTTTTATTTCTTTATAATCTATATGTGATCGACTAGAAAAGTTGAACTGTAAAATGTGTGATCATCAATTACCACAAAAAATTAAGTTACCACACTCAATAATCATGTAGAACAGAATAATGAAAATTATGACCTTAATTTGATTGTTGCCCATGAGAGTAATATGGCATTGTTTCATGGAAGAACATCCAAAAGTAATAGATGAAAGGGCATGATCCTAAAATTGACAATGATTAAGAATATAATATTAACAAGGAAATACTATATAAAAATTTATATTGAGAGGCATATAATGCATATTACCTTCTTCTTCTTTCCAAATCTGAGGGTTGCTATTGCAATTTGCTTTTTCTCAGCATTTACTTCTATCAAATTTTTATTTAAATCTTTAAAAATGTCCTCAATATGACCCTGCAATGGTAATGTAAAAAAATTAGCTACACATATATGCTAACTAAATATCTCCATGAAACCCATGATGAAGTTTCTCTAACCTTCAGGTTTCGTGCTATTTCAAATTTTTGTTTGTCGGACTCGGCTGTCAATTTTTCTGATAATCTGGTATATCGATGCCTTGGCGGATAGCCGAAAACCCAAGGTACCACCCATATTACCGTTCTTTTTTAAAATTGCCACCTAACCATATAGAGTGATTATCTGCAACACAGTTAGAAGATAAATAACTATATTAATAATAAAATTACAAACGTTTAACTTAGGAAAAACCTATATGAGGCAGGACAACAAGTCAACGTGTATGGGATTCATGAGGACATGGTCTTGAAGTACCGGAAAAGCCTTGTGGTCAGTTTACTGTGTCATCAAGAAAACAAGGTGAAGTTGTGCCCTGGAGGGACTTCCTCTTCAATGGCTGAGAGTTCCTACAGCTCTCCTATAATTGCATCTACACATCCACCTTGTTCAAAACCACCTCATTTGTCACCTGTTATTGAACCAAGCATTCAGAAATCTATTGGCTCATCACCACCTCTGGAACCACCCCCTCTTATTGAACAAAGCAGCTCATCACCACCTCTAGAACCACCCCTTTTATTGAACAAAGCATCTCATCACCACCTCTGGAACCATGCCCTCTTATTGAATCTACACATCCACCTTGTTCAAAACCACCTCATTTGTCACCTGTTATTGAACCATGAAAAGGTTAACTGTCGTCATATTATCTCCTCTTATTTAGGTGTCAGAACAATAGGTTCCCTATCATAAATCACTGGCCTGCAATGTAGCTTATATGGCAGGGGAAACAACACACTATGATAGAAAAACTTATCCCAGCGATGTTCTTTATTTAGTTTTTTCCCCCTTTTTATGTTCTTTGTTGCCGCCAACTTGCCTTGAAAACATATTACAAAACATCATCATATAAGGTGAGAACGTTTTTTAGGGAAATAATTATAGTAACTGTTGACATTTCTAACGTCGCTACTAGAAATAGAGGTAAATCCCTATCCCCGGCAACGGCGCCAAAAATGCTTGTTGGTATTCTTATGCACAATTAAATTATAAAGGATTCCAAGCGCCTGTAAAAACCATTGTAGCATTTTACCTGGAGTATTTCAGGTATCGTTATTTATATTTCACCACTTTGGGAAACATTGGTTAAAGACATTGATAGTTCACTATCATGTATCTACTAACTTAATACACCAACTAGACTAAAGTAGGGGGTAAATGATAGATAATATGAATTATGTATATATGATACACACAGAGAGAATTCTATGATAAAAGAGTAGATAGCTAAAGTGGGAGGACAACGGAAGAGCTCAATGTTCCTAAATACTTCTCTATTACTTTGGTTCTATATAACTAATTCGTGGTAGATAAAGCAATCACACAATAGCACTTTGGAGCAAAGCAGTACCTTTCCAACTCTCGAATAAGACTGGGAAGAAGGTAGTCGGGGAAGGTTGCCAAAAGCTCTACGAAACACCAAATCCGACGTGGTGGAATACGAAGACCTAAAGAGCTGTCACCTCTAGAGGCTACCACAACTAACCGTAAGAGATGGGCGCAACCTCAGGTAAACCCTAGCCTAGACACCACGTCTACACTAAAGAATACTACTCTAGCCACGATCTATAACTAGAGCACCTAATACGGCCGAAGATCCTATGCTAAAGTATAACTACTATACTAACCAATCAAATGTAATGCATAAAAGTAAATAGAGAAAATAAAATATATTAAAGCATAAGTCTTACAAGAATAAATACAAAGACATACCAAAACTCAAAGACTCCTCCGAACCCGAGCGAAGCTCGCCTCTTCCTAACTCCCATCAAGACCTAATCTACTACATTGGAAAGTCTAGCCCTAATTCTCTAGAGATGAGAGGTCATCCATTCGAGGGACACCTCTACATCTCCATAATGTGGTGCCCTTAGGGAGGGGGGGGTCCGCCTCTTTATTTATAGCCTAGAAAGCCTCCCACCTCTTCCGAATGCACGATGTGGGACTAATTCTTTCACCGGTTGCTTGTTGGGCCAAACCGATTTCGACAACAAGTGGAGATGGAAACCCTAGGGCGGTAGGAGGCCCTCCGTCCGAAGCGGGCCCCGAACGGCCTCTGTAGGGCGCCGGGCGGCCCCGGGGTGGGGCCGGGTGGCCCCACCCTCAAGCAGGTGGGCCCCACCTTCGGTACGTCGTCTTACGGTGCCTTCTAGAGTCTTCTAGTCTTTGGTTTCGATGTAGAATTGATATCTTTTGACTCTAAACTCCGAATATAGTAAATGTTATGTCCGTTTCGATCGTCTCGACGAGCCCGTCACAATGGTGCAGTCCAATTCTCTATTTGAGATACTTTTATTCTGTGCAAAATTAGATATACCGCAAAACGATCGAGAACAACACAACTCGTGGAACTTGTTAGAATCAAACCCTACAACTATGCTTTATGATTGATATCATGTTATATTGAGCAATAGTTGATGGTATAAAATAGGCATTAAAGACCGTCAACAAGTTCCCCAAGCTTACCCTTTGCTAGTCCCTTAGCAAAGCCTAACTACTAAACTGGGATCGGGGGTTGCTACAATGCTTTCACTCCTCAAAAGTACACATGCTTTCAAACTGAAATTCTCCTTTGAATTAGGCAAAACTGCTCTAACTTTCAAACTTACCCATTTTACCATTAACTATGGAGCTTTTTAACTTTTGCGTGGGTCTTGAGTAATTGAAAGATAGAACAATCAAGTCAAGCACTATATCTCAAATTCTTTACTCAACAAATATTCTAGAGTTTTTACAAGTTTTCAAAATAAAACTCGAGCTAATCGTATGACACCCTCAAGTCTCTTAATATGTGGTATTTATGGATCTCACTTAAGGCATTTATGTTTTCATGCCCTCCTACAACTAATTATTATAGTGGAGCTCATAGGAGTGGCATTAAACAAGGATGAGCATACTTGCAATTCATATATTGTAAAGTCAAATAATGGATCCAAAGAGAGTCAAGTCATACAATCAAACCAAGATATGCATGTGTATGGAGTATGGTGGATAGGTGTATATATGGTATTTAGTGGCTAATCCTAATTCTACTTTTGCTCCTTAAAATAAATCTCTCTCTTGAACTTAGAACTTTTCATAGGAAAATATGGGCTATCTTTATTCTTCTTCTTTTTTTTTTTCTTTCTCTTCTTTTTTTTTCTCTTCTTCTTCTTCTCCCCTTTTTTTTATACTTTTTATTTTGCATAGCCACATGCATCCTTTAAATACAATAAACGATTAGAGAGATAACAATAAGAACGTAGAGCATTAAATAAGGGGTTGTCCTATAGGATATATTTTTGGGTGTTTACTCCCAAAGGTAGGAGAAAAAAACAATTTTAAGGTGGATCCGGATAAAAGTGGAATCGATTGCGCTTACTCCCGTGTAGGTAGGAGCAATGCGTATATAGGTGGAGTGTGTAAGTGATCTTGATTTAAAAACATGACAAGACTCTCATAAGGTATACAACAAAGGTTGATCGAACTCAATGGAAAGCAAGCGGCATGAATGAGCAAAGATTTTCCTAATCTAAATGTATATCATGTATGGCTTTGGTAGGAATTCAAACTTTATCATACAAGAGCTCATCAGGTAAGATTTTCGAGTTTTCAAAAGATAAATCTCCAGAACTTAGTATCATTAGGAATAAGATATAGTAGCTCGGTCTTTCTCATATCATATCCCTCAATCACCTAGACTTAGCTTAAGCATATGCCTCCACAAGTTTCAGGTTCGAGTAAATTCTTATATTAAAACAAATATATCCAAAACTCGGGAGAATTTAAAGTTGAAAACTAGGTACGTGAAAGGAATTACGACGAGCAACTATTCATCATCTCCAAGACAAAATTTTATTGTTCTTCAGTTTTTATTTGACTCTTATCAACTAAATAGAACTGTAAACACACTTATGATCACACCTTAATAAATAGCTAGAGTATTTTGATTTTAATAATTATTCATCTTTTTTTTATTATTATTTTTTAAAGTAATGGACTCACAAAAGACTCTATAGACGTGGACCTTCATGTGCCCACATATTTTTTGGTATTTTATAACTATAAGATAGATTCGATAATCGCATAGGTATACTTACCTGATAACTAGGGGATGCTCCTCCCCCAAGCTTGATGATTGCAATATTTGGTGTAAATGTTCTTCGTATTTAACTAGCTAGTAGCGAACCGTGTGGTTGCCACCGATAGTCTTTCTCCCTTGCTATAATGTTGTTCCTGCATAAATACTCCACAAAAAAAAAAACCAAAACTCGAGGCTCGAATTTAATAATGGGTTAACGGTCGACCAAAAAGAGTAATTGATCATCTTTATGAGTTATCTTTAAATGTTCTCTAATTTAAGCGGGATTACATTTCTTTTTTGAATTTTCTTTTTATAATGCAAGAATTAAATATGAATACTATTTTATTTTTATTTATTTTTTTTATTATTTTTTTATTATTTTTATGCCACCACAATGGATATTCCTTCGGAAAAATACCATAGGGTATCCACATGGGGCTTTGTGATGCAATGAGTAATATAGTAAATATTTTTGTTGTTTTTATATCTTTTTAGTGTGCAAACAAAATTATGCTACTAAATAAATTGTAAATGAGATAACTACCATTCTAACCTTATGGCTAGGGTATGAAATTTAAAGTCTACCAACAGAATTTAGATAGAGGAGAACACTTACTCGTGGGTTCATTGTCCGAGGTAACCTCGGTCAACTCTCCGTTTTTCATAGTGAAGTCGCACGTGCCTCCTTCCATCTCATTTCTGTCTCTTTTTTGCTTCTAAGCGTGCTTGATGACTAGGAGATGCCCTCCCCAAGCTAGATGTTTACTTATAGTTGGTCGTTGAAGCCGAGTGGTCCTCTCGGAGGAGCTCATGCTTATAAGAGCAAGTGTTGCCTAAAATACTTCAATCTCATCGCCCAAGAAGTTACTTCTTTTACACGAGGGTTAGGCAGTATGTCGGAAAGGTGTACTTCAAGTGATGAAGATGAAGATTCCTAGGTGAGCTAGCTCTTCGAGTCATCTCGCAGAAAGCTCTCACAAAACACCAAAACTCATGGAACGGTATTAAGATAAAATGTTAGTGGTTAGCCGTTTTAGAGGATTGGGTGTTGTGGAAGTTTCAAAGTATTTTCATGATAGCAGTATTGCAGCAAGATGCTCAATTAATATTTTTGGATTTTATGGGTTTATATGCATAAAGTGCAAAGGCATGATATATTCTTATTTTGTAGACCACCACAGTGAAAACTCCTATAGTTTTTACACTACAAGGGTTTCACATGGGGCTTAACATTTTTTAAGATATATGAATACAACCTAATGCATATCTATTTATTTTTATATGCAATACTAATATAGAAAAGTGATTATGCTAGAGAGAGAACAAATTATACGATGTAAGAAAGTAAATATAGATAACTACCGATGTTACCTCACGGTGAGGGTTCAATATTTATAGTCCTTCGAACTAGACTTCTCCTTTGCAAGTAGTTTATTGATCGAGTACTTCGGGTTGCTTCTAAGGATGAGGATTGAGGTGGTGTCCCCACTAGTGGCGTTTCCAATAGTGGTGCCACCTTCTTCCTTTCTTTTGTTAGCAACTTGAAGCCAATCTTATGTGCATCCTTGTTAATAGTTTAGAACTCCCTACTTATAGAATTTAGGGAATCTCCCACACTTTGCTTGAAGTGGGTTCTCGCTCATAAAGACAAGGTAGAGATCAAGTGCAGGGGCTCTATTGGTGGGAAAACACCAACAAAACCAAAAATTTATTCATTCTCTAACCTTAAGCACAATAAGATTGATGTCTTTTCACATTGTTCATTTACATCTTAGGTGAGAATATCAAAAGTCTAAATATAGCATTTAAGCTTATGAGATAAAAGAGTAGAGTTACTTAACCTATGGAAGGATTGTTTATCTTTATAAATTATCAAGATTAACAAGATGACTATCATCTTCTAAAATAAGATATATCATATTTTAGCTCATTTGGTTAAGATTGAGATCAAGAGAATAATGCTATGGTGTGTACTTCAAGATCAAGAGGAAATAATAACCACTTACCTTTAAAGATATTACCTTTATTACTGGAGTGTGATGGCACCATGTGGTAAAGGGTAGTTGAACTTCAATGGTCTTTTCCTTCCTTGCATCTTGAGTTATTCCTTAGCATCTTGTCTCATATGTTGTACTCCTTTCTCACTCTTCTAGACTTCTACTTCTCTCATTATTTCTTCTCCGCAAGGGATTAGTAGACAACACATATCCGAAGGAACATACTATCTATTAAAAGTACGGATAGTGTTTACCACGAGTTAAAGATTAATCTATAACTCATGTTCTAAATGATTCACCATTACTTCAACTTTTTCAACAAGGTTAAGACAATGATGTTACTTTGAAGAATAACTTTAAACCTTGATTTGATTCTATGAAGCCTCCTAATGTGATTTAAACATTTTTATAGAGTAGAGGATAGTCTATAGATATAGCCAAATTCTTATACAAATATGCTTTGATGTTATAATGTTTAAGTAATATTCTAAAGCATACTTATAATAGAGTAAGGAAGTTCAAAAGACTAGAGATAGAACCAAGAATATATAGGTGAACCAAAAAGAGCATTTTATTTATTTTACATTTTAGTAAATTAAGCATAAGGTATGGATAACCAGGACAATTAGCAATATGGTATAAGATGTCGAATGTAATTTAAAGTTGCATGAAGCTTGGGTAAATGTACCTTATGTCTTGCAAGGTGATTGGTCCACTATCATGGTGGAAGTGTAGAAGGTGTTGAAGTGTTCTTACATTGATTTCTTTTTATCTTAATCTTTTCTATACACTCGTTCTCCTTCCTTTTTTTGCTTGAACCATGATCGACATTAATTCTTTCTTTCCTGCATAAATATTAGTGGACATATACCCGAAGGATTGCAACAAGTTTGGAATGTGGGTTATGGCCTATATAATTTATGCAAATTTTATCTATGCTAATGAAAAGATGTGCTTTTAGAATTACTTTGGCATAGATTTCTTTTAACAAGTTTTGTTGGTAGCTGCACTTTTAAAGTAACTTGCAACAAAGGATTAAATGTACAAACTTGATACTTACAGTTCTTCCATAGAGAATAAGCTGTGTCTTCCTTTTGTGCAAAGTTATTGGACTTCATCACATGACTTGATTCATCTCGTAATGTGAGTGCATCTCTTGACTTACCCGAATTGAGTTTAAGAGTTTTCTATAGGGGTTAGTCCAACAAATAACCAATGTCTTACACTAGTAGGTTCCAGTTCAATAACCAAACCAGACTCCATGTCTAATTTGACTAAGGTAGACCATTTAACCTAAGCACCACGCTTAATTTAAAAGCCTATGAAAGTATGTACAGTACTTCCAAACCAAAGTATACTATAGCAAACAAAGGTAGCATGGGAGCATATAGAGATTTACTTAAAAGAGATGAAAATATGATCATGCATGGTGAGAATATATATATTTTTTTTTAGTAGAGATGTAAGTAACATGCATGTGTGCAAAGAACTAAACATGTTGTGGATTTGATATGAGATGGAGTAGATGCATGGATTGTTCAAAGTAAACATGTAGTGGATGCAACAGGATAACTACTCATTAAATTTAAAGCCTATGAGCAAGACTTTCTCACCATTCTTAATCATAACTACCATGACTCACAGTGAGTTGTGCAGCGTCTTTTGTTTGTCACATGTGATGAACTTTGAATTCATGTGATGATGACTTTTCTAATCTACACATGGTTAGAACAATATATATGTTTATACATACATACCGTGAGATGGCGGGGGCTTCATTGTTGATGGATCATTAATGTTTGGGCACCCCAGGTTCTTAAATATCCTTCTTATCTTGGTCTTGTGGAATTTCACCATAGAGTTGAAACAGTTGATAGCCCGCTTATTCCACAACTCAACCAAACAAGGGTAATCCTACTAAAGCTAGTAGTAGACTAGATAGTAGATATCAAGATCAATATCAAAATCTTTACGCCAATTGTTTCCCCGAGAATCCGAAAAAATGCTTGTTGACATTTCTAACGTCGCTACTAGAAATAGAGGTAAATCCTATCCCCGACAACGGCGCCAAAAATGCTTGTTGGTATTCTTATGCACAATTAAATTATAAAGGATTCCGTAAAGCGCCGCGAGAAAACCATTGTAGCATTTTACCGGGAGTATTCCGTATCGTTATTTATATTTCACCACCGGGAAACATTGGTTAAAGACATTGATAGTTCACTATCATGTATCTACTAACTTAATACACCAACTAGACTAAAATAGGGGGTAAATGATAGATAATATGAATTATGTATATATGACACACACAGAGAATTCTATGATAAAAAAGTAGATAGCTAAAGTGGGAGGACAACGGAAGAGCTCAATGTTCCTAAATACTTCTCTATTACTTTGGTTCTATATAACTAATTAAGTGGTAGATAAAGCAATCACACAATAGCACTTTGGAGCAGCAGTACCTTTCCAACTCTCGAATAAGACCGGGAAGAAGGTAGTCGGGGAAGGCTGCCAAAAAGCTCTGAAAACACCAAATCCGACGTGGTGGAATACGAAGACCTAAAGAGTCATCACCTCTAGAGGCTACCACAACTAACCGTAAGAGATGGGCGCAACCTCGGGTAAACCCTAGCCTAGACACCACGTCTACACTAAAGAATACTACTCTAGCCACGATCTATAACTAGAGCACCTAATACGAAAAGAAGATCCTATGCTAAAGTATAACTACTATACTAATCAATCAAATGTAATGCATAAAAGTAAATAGAAAAAATAAAATATATTAAAGCATGTCTTACAAGAATAAATACAAAGACATACCAAAACTCAAGACTCCTCCGGAACACGAGCGAAGCTCGCCTCTTCCTAACTCCCATCAAGACCTAATCTACTACATTGGAAAGTCTAGCCCTAATTCTCTAGAGATGAGAGGTCATCCATTCGAGGGACACCTCTACATCTCCATAATGTGGTGCCCTTAGGGAGGGGGGTCTGCCTCTTTATTTATAGCCTAGAAAGCCTCCCACCTCTTCTGAACAGACGATGTGGGACTAATTCTTTCACCGGTTGCTTGTTGGGCCAAACCGATTTCGGCAATGATTGAGATGGAAACCCTAGGGGCGGTAGGAGGCCCTCCGTCGAAGCGGGCCCCGAACGGCCTCTAGAGGCGCCGGGCGGCCCCGGGGTGGGGGCCGGGCGGCCCCACCCTGTAGCAGTGGGGGCCCCACCTTCGATGCGTCGTCTTACGGTGCCTTCTAGAGTCTTCTAGTATTGGTTTCGGTGTAGAATTGATATCTTTTGACTCTAAACTCCGAATATAGTAAATGTTATGTCCGTTTTCGATCGTCTCGACGAGCCCGTCACAATGGTGCAGTCCAATTCTCTATTTGAGATACTTTTATTCTATGCAAAATTAGATATACCTGCAAAATGATCGAGAACAACACAACTCGTGGAACTTGTTAGAATCAAACCCTACAACTATGCTTTATGATTGATATCATGTTATATTGAGCAATAGTTGATGGTATAAAATAGGCATTAAAGACCGTCAACAGTAACCTTGTGACATGATAATAAGATGCATACACTATATATTGCATATAAAAACCTATATGCACTACAGCAGATTGTCAGCAACGCTGGAGTAGGCGACTAGCGCAGCTGTTCCAAGGGAGATGGTGACATAGAAGATGGGCCTCACCGGTCTACTCGCTCTACTCGGTCCAAGTACCAAGTATACAGGCCCTGTGTGGCTCAATGGGTTGGAGACACCCTGTAACTCTACTTAAGCAAATGAGAGTGAGAGCCGGATACCAAGAAGAACAAAAATCAAAATACACTAAACTTCCTGCTGTGCTACACTTGCTGTCTCCCTGTTCTTACCTCAACTACCCTCTCCTGATCTCGTTGCTAACATAGATATACATAATAAAACCCATAAAAATATGAAACTCACAATTTTATCAACAAGTTCAGAAAATTTAGCATTATGTACGCAAAACACATAAAAACATTACTGGCTTTGCTTTACATCACGCTAAATGTCGATAGGATTTGGATTAATACTAGCCTTTAGTATGTACAATATAGGTGCGAGGACACTTCACTCCCAATACACATATTTACATGTTCTACTAGTAGCATAAGTGGGTGTGCTTAAAATTTAAGATTTGAGACCCTAGGGCCGGGGTTTGTTGTAACAGAACCGACCAATTTATAAAAGCATAAGTGAAAAATTACTCGCTAAGCAAGCAATTGTCACACTTAAGCCGTTATAAACCCGGTAGTCCGGAAATCTCGAAGGATTTCAAACCAAACATCATCAACCAAGATCGTACAAGTTTAGCGTTGCCATTCACACGTTACAACATTTCACAAATAGCTCGACAACATCAGAGTGCGGAAATAAAGTTATTACAAACCGAGTCTTCAAATTCAATAGCGGAAGTAAAGTAGTTTTAGAAGCTCAACCCAACTCACACATTTCAGATAAATAAAGTGCCAGGCCACAGTCTATCCATCAAAAGCATGTTGGGGAGAATAGTAGAGATTGACCTTGCCCCAGGGTCTTCTAGTCCACGAAAAAAAGACAAGTGGCGCAGTGCCCGTGGAAGGTATGCCCGTCTGCACACAAACAACAAGCGGGAAAAAACCCCGAGTACAAGAAGGTACTCGGCTAGACTTACCCGTCGACTCAAAAAGTAAAAGACTCCAAGGAGTATGACAGGCTTTATCGGGAGGTAGCTCGACTCATTTGCATAAAAGCGGTAGTAATATTTAAAGTGACAACTCGGCTTAATCATTCCTATTTAAGCTAGGTAAGCACCTATACTATTCATCATTATAGTATATTATTCATGATTAAGCAAGCAAGTAGTAACCGTAGCCATAAACATCAGCTTAACTCATCATCATCATTAACCATATTCCATAAGCATTACTACGATGTTGCAGCTCAAGTCAAGGTGTTCACCGTCCGGGAACGATGGCGATTCGAATCGATTACTCTGAGAGCTCGGGGGGTATTCCTCACACAAACCACACTCACGAGCCAAGTGAGCTACAGGTCACCGTGGCACGTATCCGGGAAACAAAGCGCGGTCTCGCATGGAGCCACCGTACCCAGGGACCGCCCGACTGCCTTAGCCAGCCAAGCCGGACCTCGGACTTACTCTTCGCGCCCCTGTGGTCCCCCATCCATCTCCAATACGGTGCGAACGGGTCGAGAACCGGCCCGATAGTGTTAGGCTTCGCGGTCGGAAGTGCTTATCCGGCCCAGCTAAATGTGAGGCATGCGTTCAATATGACTTGGGGTACAACAACGGTGCGGTCCTTAATCGACACTGCACGGAATCACTATGGTCCAACAACCCCATAAGACTCCGTCCCCGTCTCCATTTATCATAACCGGACCATCAACCGGATGATATCAACATAAGCTTTTCCATCAATAGCAAGTAACCACCTATACTCGCGGATGACGAAATCACCCGACTTCTACCGTCTAAGCAAGCTAAGCATATTACTCGCCCTAGACTAGCGGGGTGTATCAAGGTGGGATAATCAATGGTAAGCAAGGATATAATGCATCAACGGTGTCACACAACTCCTATACTTAATGCAACAATCATAAAGCATAATTAGACCGTTAGAAAGCATAGGTAAGGAAATGCTCCTGGGCTTGCCTTGCTCGAGAAGTCGACGCAGGCAGTGATTAGGGCACTCAGGCAGCTCTTCTTCGCCTTCTTCTTGTGGAACCTCCGGCTAGGGCTCCTCCGGATGATCCCCGCTCGGTCTCCGAATCACGGGAGGTCCTCCTGCCCGAACTGTATGATGCGATGCACGTGTATGAGTATGGCGAATGCACAACACATGATGCTCATGTATGGGAATGATTAACAGATCATTTGACGAGTAGGTGCCTATCTCCTCTCTACTAGCAATTTAACTCATCTACCGAGTATGCGCATACCTCTTCTCTAAACACTTAGAGAAGTGCATAAAGAAGAGTGGTGTGTAGGCGCACACACACACACATCACATGAATACAGAGAAATATCACTACTCATATCCAAACACCACATTTCAGTTACGATACAGCATTACATGACCAGCAAGTATAGCATAATTAAAATTGCGCAAGAAGTAATATAGAACACATTAAATCATTTAATTCCAATACTTATCATTTCATGTGAGTAAACAAGCTTGAACTGTGACCTCTGTATAAACAGTCCAGAAAAATCTACAAAAATTACAGGAGCTACACTATGCTATAACAGAGCCATGGTAAAATTTTCATCCCATTTTATCAAGTACAACAGCCTACACAAAAAGATTAAGCAGCAGGACAGAAATGCACATTTCACAACTTTGTACTATGAAAAGTGTCAAACAACAGATTTCATATTTTTATCTAGAACTTCTTAGCACAAGAGCAGTCAGCAAAAATTACCAGGTCATAATTCCTTATAATTATTTTATTAAAAATCATTTAAGGATCTGCCCAGAAATGAAATAAAATCATATTCCAATATTTTTGTACAGTAACTGCATGAAATACATTTTTCACAGAAAGTACATCTCATAACAAGACTAACAAAACAGGAATCACATTTTTCAGAGCAATATTCTATTTACTATGCATTTACTCAGTTTTCAGCCATTTAAGCATTTAAATAAATCTACACAGAAAATATTCACCAAAAAAATACACCTCCTATTTTTCCTGAATAGATCTACTCACTACCAACCTAGCAAAGCAAGAATCATCAAATTTGGACTTCATTTGCACCGGCTACAAATTAAAAAGCATTGAAATCTTTTTTTCGGAAATCAAATAAAAGAAAAGGGCCGAAGCCCGGCCTGCGTGGACTCGGTCCAGTGGACCGTGGGTCAGCGGGCGCGCGGACCCCGCGGTCCATGGCCCCACCGGCCAGGCCGAGGTGGTCGCCGGTGGTCCGGCGGGCGCTTAGCTTCGCCGGGCGGCGAGCCCACCGGCTGCCGACCAATGCCGGGCGTGCTCCGAGGGCGCGTGGCGCACTCGGTGACACGCTTGGCGCGAAGCTGCATGAACCCTAGCTACGCGGGGCGGGCGGTGATGGGCGGCACGGCGGCTCGGCGTGAGGCGGTGGCCTCTCGTACGGCTTGGCTCCGGTGAGGGGCGCACCACGCGTGTGCATCTACGGCGAGCCGGACCTAGGGCCGAGTGGCGGATTAGCGCCGTGAGCTCCCGACCACGTGCATGGTGGCACGGCGGCGGAGGAAAACTCCGGCGAGCCCCTCGGTGCGGCGGTGGTTAGCGCCGCATTGCCTCGATTGACCGCGCGGGGTTTGATTCGAGGCTCGGCGGGGCATGGTCGCGCCGCGCTTAAGAGAGGAAAAAGGAGAAGCGAGGGTGGTGACGCGGGCGGCGAGCTCATGGAGCCCGGCCATGGCGCGGTGGTGGCGGCTCGGCTGTTTGGCCCTTACCGAGGCGAAGCAACGGTTGCCGGGTGGCCCCGTGTGTGCGGGAGGCGGTGGCGGAGACCGTCTTGCGCTGGGGGTGAAGCGCCTCGCAAACGACGGCGGGAGGGATGGCCGCTGCCGCGGCGGCGGTGCTACGGCCAAGGCCGCCGGCCGCTTCTTCTGAGCGGGAGGGCGAGGCAAGGCGAGGCGTAAGTGAGCGAAATGGAGAATGAGGCATTCCATTTCGGGCGAGGCGGAGGGGTGAAGCGGACGGGCGTGGGGTCCACGGCGAGCTTCGCCGGCCACCTTGCGGGCGGCGGCGGCGGCGGGCGTGGCGGCCGAGGCCGACGCCCGCCGGCCACGCCACGGCGCAGCAGACGCACGCCGGACACGGGGTGGCGAGTTGGGCCGAATACGGCTTTTCTTTCTTCTTGAGCTTTTTTCCTTTTTTTTGAAAAATTTGAATCAAACTCAAATGCAACCATTTGACAAATTTAAAAGCATTTTCATAAAGAGTGCCCAAAATAAAAGTTGTAGAGAATTCAAAACCGAACAACTTTTTATTTAAGGATCAACTCCAAATTCTCAATAAATTTTGAATTGCAAATTCATTTTGAATTTAGGGCATAAAAGGAGATTTTCAATTTATTTTCTTTTTTCTCCAATTTCCACCAAAACTTTTGCAATAAAATTTTTGCTAAACCATTTCAAAGTCTTTGGGCAAGTGGATCCAAACTTGATCAAGTCATTTGCAAGACAAAACTTAACTAAACCATTGATCAAGCAATTAATTAACCAAACAATGCAACACATAAAATGACAAATGCATTTAGGGATTAAAAGCTTGATGATACTTATGCCATGCTGATGAATGATTAGGGTTAATTAATTACGGCCTAATGCATGCTTAAACACCGAGGTGTTACAGCCCCTACCCCTTAAAGAAATCTCGTCCCGAGATTTGGGTTTACTAACCGTGTTTTATGGAATTCGGGATAAACTTCTTTCGGGTAATCCTCGGTTCCCATGATGCATCTCTATCATCATGGTAGCTCCACACGACCTTGTAAGTGCGCACTAACCGATTCGAGTAACTCTTTCTTTGCTATCAACAATTCTCACGGGCTCTTCTTTATAGACTAGATCACCGCTAGCTTCAAATCTTGCTCATCAACTCTTTCTTCGGGCACACGCAAACACTTCTTCGGTTGAGATATGTGAAAGACCGGAAAGATAGAACTCATTGACTCGAACAACCGCAACTTGTGCGACTTCACCTCTTCTTTCAAGAATTTTGTATGGACCCACATATCTTGGTGCAAGCTTCCTCTTAGCTCCAAACCTTTGTGTACCCTTTATCGGAGAAACTTCGAGGTATACATAGTCACCAACTTCAAACGTCAAAGGTCTTCTTCTATTGTCGGCATAACTCTTTTTGTCGGGACTGTGCGGCTTTCATATGTTCTTGGATAGTTCGAACCTTCTCTTGACTTCGGGGAACAAAGTCAATACCGTAGTATCTCCTTTCTCCGGCTTCTACCCAATTCAACGGAGTTCTACACTTTCGCCATACAAAGCTTCAAACGGTGCCATCTTGATACTTTCTTGATAATCGGTTGTTATAGGAGAACTTCGGCCAAAGATAGCCAAGATTCCCACGAACCGTTAGCGAGATAACACACACGCTCTCAACATATCTTCAAGAACTTGATTAAGTCTTTCGATCGACCTGAAGTCCGAGGGTGATAAGCGGTCTTTGTGCAGCAACTTAGTATCCATTCCTTCATGCAAACGGGTCCGAGAAATGAGCAAAGGAAACTGCGATCCTCTATCGATCACGATGGTCTTGGGTACTCCATGCAAACGGACAATCTCTTCAATGTGCAGTCGGCATATTGAGGTGGTCTCGTAGGTTGTCTTGACAGGGTAGAAGTGAGGCGACTTGGTTAATCGATCAACGATTACCCGTTGAATCATTTCCTTTACGTGTAGTTGGCAAACCCGTGATGAAATCCATACGATATCATCCCACTTCCAAGTAGGAACTGGTAGAGGTTTCAAAGAAACTGCCGGCTTCATGTGAATGGCCTTGACACGACAACAAGTATCGCATCGAGCCACATATCTTTGCTATCTCTTTCTTCATCTTCGTCCACCAATATCGAGGTCTTAGGTCATGATACATCTTGTTACTTCGAGGGTGAATGGATAACTTGGAAAGGTGAGCTTCATCCATTATCTTGTTCTTGAGTTCTCGGTCCTTCGAAGCACGACAAGGCGAGTGTCGAACCAAAGTACACCATTGTCATCCAATCAAAATGCGGAATTGATTCCTTCTTCATTCTTTCTTTGAGGTGGTAGATGCCAAGATCTGTCTTTTGGCCTTCAATGATCTGTTGGTCAAGAGAGCATCGAATTTGGATATCATGTAAGACTGCAGGATGCATCGATTCAACTTCTCTTCAATCAACGGCTTCACAAAGATGATGATGTGACTTGCGACTCAAAGCGTCGGCAACAACGTTTGCCTTCCTGGGGTGATAGTGCACTTGCAATTCATAGTCCTT